>CANYBF012086847.1:0-63742 GCA_948192965.1 Dalechampia spathulata
TTCTATTAATTCAGTACTTTCAATTAATACATATATATAAATATATATATAATTCCTTGATGTTACATTCAAAGCCAAAACCAAACCTCCAAACTCTCATGGGTTTGCAATTTCTGATTCTCCACAACAAAAAGATCGTTAATTTCTTCATTATAAATCTCCATGTAAGAAACCCTTATCAGAAACTCCCTGTCATTAATCTGCACACCAATAACAGTTAAAGAAAATATAAATCTTATAAGCAACCCAACAATTAAGCCATCAAAAAGAACGCAATGGTAACAGTGTGCTAAACAAATTACTGAATTTACCATCTCAATTCTGTTAAAAATATCTTTAACAGCACGGTGAATAATTCCGGGATCCTTTTCGGATCCATTCATCGTAAAAGTCTTTCCACTACTTGTCTGCCCGTATGCAAATACCGTTCCTATAAAAATGAATGAATTCAGCAAAACTAATTCAACAACATCCAAGCACGAGCTATTCTACAACAATTGAAACGTACCATTGAAACCCTCAACAGCAGCATGGATGATGTCTTTAGTAAGAAGATCATAGACACTAGCATTTGTGCAGCTTTCATCAAACACATGATCTGATAATTTTAACAATAATTAGCATCTGACCAATTAAACAAATTCGATCAAACTTCAAAAATCAAAGAGGATAATTACCAAAGGCATAGGAGAATCCAGAGAGAGGAGTGTTATCAGATTTGCGAAGAGAGATATGATTGCCATTCTCAATTTTCCAGAAATTTCCATTAGTAATATCTTCAGTTTCTGCTACTGGAGGTCTCAATCTAATTGCTACACAGATCTTCTCCATTTTCTTCTTTCTCTTTAGTTACTGTTTGAATTGGATTACTGAAATTTTTGAATGCAGGCTCCCGTGGGCGGGACGAAGTTCAAAAACGGTTCGGTTTCAAAAGAAAATCCTGAAATTACATAAATGTCCGTCGGGTCGGATTGAAAGCCGTTGGTTCGGGCCATTTGTGTTTGTACTTTATGAATGGGCCAGATCTTGGGCCTATAGTTCGGACCCAACTTTCATTTGTCTTTTAAAAAATTTATTATAAATAAAACAAATAAAAATCGAATTACCGAATCTATTTTATTTGAGTCAATTATTTAAAATTTATTTAATAATATATTTAATTCTAAATATATAAGAATGAATTGATAAATTAATTAATTTCCCTTAATCATGATTCAAC
The DNA here is from genome assembly GCA_948192965.1 of Dalechampia spathulata. Taxonomy (NCBI): domain Eukaryota; kingdom Viridiplantae; phylum Streptophyta; class Magnoliopsida; order Malpighiales; family Euphorbiaceae; genus Dalechampia; species Dalechampia spathulata. The sequence goes on from CANYBF012086847.1 coordinate 1,220, forward strand.
TCTCATCAAACATGCAAATTCATTTTCTTTAATTAATTATTTTTATTTATTTTTCTCTTTCGAAAACCTCTTCAGAAATAAACCAAAATTACAATAAAAACATTTCCTTCATATAAATGCTAGTAATAATGCTAGTCATCAAACGCTGCGTTTTGCTTCTTCCATTTTTCCTGAACTTGTACTTCCCGGCTGGAGGTATCATTGAGAATCAAAGGTGCGTCGGAATCGCCATTATCATCTTCAGTCGCTAAACGGATGCAAGAACATCTCTCTAACCATGCAAAGAATGCACTTGCTACCCCGTTTATCAATCATATAGCCACTCCGTCAAGCTTTCCACATCCCGGCTGGGTTGATGGAGTTTGGATCCTCCTCTCGTCGTCGGAACTTGACAGGAAGTTGATAATTCAGGTGCATCCTGTGGCGGTGGTGATCGCCATGAACTGGAAGGTGATAGTAAAGAAGAATAGAGAGAAGGAGAGAAGAGTGAGTGGGGGAAGCTTAATCCTTGCTTTAGTCTTTAAAGTCTAGAGGGACATGTTCGTGGTATTCCTTTTCCCCTCTAATCATTTTCAGTATGGTGAAATTCCGAATTTCAAACCATTTACGATCCTCGTGCTCATTTAATTTCTTTGTAATTACATTATTATTGATGAATTTTAGGGATTTTAAAAAAAATAGCAGAAAAGGGAAAATATTCTAAAAGTAGCTCAGTTTTTTAAAACATGTGTATATGATAAGAGTGAATTTTAAGATAAATTACCAATTAAGTGTGTGTATAATGACAAATAATTAAAAAAGTATTAGCATAAAAAACACATAATTAATAGAATATAACCTGGTTTTAAATTAAGAAATCGAAGATTTCATAAATTTAAAATAAAAAAAAATTAAGAGATTGATTGCAGTTAATAAATGTGTTTTTGTAGGCAAAATACAAGCTACGACTGGATCCATTATCCAAAAGTATCATACTTGATTATGGTCAACAACTATGTGAAAGGAAGGATAGGATATACACCACGTCTCAAGTATGGAGTTTGGAAGAGAAACTATCAGACTTTCTGCAGATTATGAATAACTAACATTGTGAACGATGTTCAAACCTGAGTTGGGTTTCTCAACTTTCATCCAATGTCCTGGGAAAATGAGGCAAAATGGGACACTTTCATCCGTAAGTCGTAACATTCTGTTGAGTCGGTAACATGTTTTGTTTACAGCCTTTACAAAACAAATCAACATAATATCACCTCTGTAGAAAAACCCAAACAACAATCAATCATATACAAAAGAGAGCTCAGGGCACAGAAAGTACCACCACACGCATGATTCTGGAGGATTGTAGAGTTGAAAGAAAGGTCTTCATCCTATTGCTTTCATCATACCAGATGACTTTACAATTCCATAATCTGCATGACTTGCGCTTTTCTGAAGCTTACATGCATTTGGCTTCATGATGTTGAATTGAAGTTGAAGTTTCTTTGGCCTCTGAAAGTATCTTAGGTTTAATGGGTTTGGTGCTGTTGAGATCATCTTCAAGATCATTGAAAGACAAGTCTTCTTCTCTTTCCATGGGATTGGTGACTTTGTAACTTCCTGTTGAAGTTTCACCAACCTTTGAAAGTATCGTAGGTTTAATAGGTACGATGCTGCTGGCATCATCTTCAAGATCACTGAAAGAGAAATCCTCTTCATTTCCTAAAGGAATGGTGGCTTTATAACTTCCTAAATCAGAATCTTCAACATCTGGCCAGTCATCCTCATCATCTTCATAATCAGGAACTGTTACCTTAGAAAATCTCCCAGCAAGCATATCCTTTTCCTCAAGTTTTGTAACCGGCTTTTCTTCTATAACAGACTTGTCAACAAATTGCAAGTCTGTACTTAATACCAGGTGCTTCTCTGTTTCATACGCTGCTGCCCTACTTCTTGATTCAAAGTTTGATGTCTTAGCATACCCAAAATCTTCATGAAATACATCACCCCTTTCATTTTCATAGTTGCTTCTTCCATACCAATTATTTCCTAACTTGCTTTGTTTATGTAGCTCCTTCATCCACATTGCTCTGGCTTCCATTACCTGCATGCAATAAGTTTTAATACAAAACTTATTCCAACTATGCTCCAAATCTTCTAATAACTTCAATTATAGCAGTAAATGAAAAGTCAAAGAAGCATTCATTAATAAATGAAAGAATCCGTAAACCCAGTTAGGCATTAGTTCAGTACACCAAATTATTCAGCCTAAGATCCTACAAGCAACCTTCACTGTAACAAAAATACCTAGTAACTGATCCTTGTAAGTGGGATTAAGGCTAAACTTGAATTGAGTACCAGTTCACGGAAGGAAGATCAGAATGGCTCAATGGAAATATAAGGACACCAAGCTACATGGATCAACATGAATGACAATCTATGTCACATATTTTATGAAACGGGAAGCATAAGCAAAGTGTAGGGACAACAACCCAGCAAGGTCAGAAGCGTGGATATGAACAAGATCCTCACAAAAAGGTCAAGACAACCTTTCAGTACACCAAATTATTCTTGCTCCCTGCTCAAGACTTATGTCAAGCACTGAGCTCATTCAGATTCATCTTTGTTTGTTAAGAGAGATATATCAACTTTTAATGCCCTAATACTCGACGTTTTTAAGTAGATGATGCTAGTTTAGCTACCAACGAAATGTCTTAAATCCAATCATTATTAATCGATGATTATTAGCAAGCTCAATTGAAATCAAATATTTGAGGCAACTAATGTTTGTCTAGGATGGAATTACTCTCACTACTGACTAATCCAAACAACTATAAAGAAGAAAAAATAAACACTTGATTCCACTGTTAATTCAAAGTTTACGTGAAGACCTAGTGATCAAATTCAATCAGGAGTATAAGAACTTGATACCACAGATAGCTAAGAAATTTGAAAACAGCAATTAAAAGAAGAGAAACTTTACCTGAGGTGTAGACAAAATTTCCGCATCATGTTTGTTGAGTCTTGAGTGCAGAAGAACAAAATATACTTTCCAAAAGTAACCTTCAGTCATATGGCAAGGACAAAGTTCAATTCTGAGTGCAGCTAATCTAGGAGCAAGTTGTTCGATGGCCAAAGCATGCTCTCGTTGGGCATCAGACATATCAAAATCTAAACATGGAAAAGAAAGCAATTTAAAGAAATCCCATAAATATGGCATGAATCAAAAGGAAGAGTATGGGGTTTTTTCTAACTAGCCTATTGGAATGGCAACACGCCCCATGGTTTTTCATAGAAATCGAAACAAGGTCATCCAAGAAAGGAGCATACTCCTTGACCGACAAGGTTTGAGCTTGGTTTTTAAGTTGTAACTCAACTAAATGACTGCGACAAAAGATAAAACGACACCTAGATGGCAAAATGAAACCTTGAATAAAAACAAAGTATTTGTCAAACTTCTGAAAAAAAATTGAAAACATCTAGATGGCAACGAGAAACCAAGAAACAAACAAGGCATTTTTGTCAAGCTGATAGACGTTAAAATCGAAAACCATGTAACGTGATCAACACATTCATGATTCTAAACCACTGAACTGAGCTCTTAATCACCGCATTTAAATTAAATTAGACACATTTTCCTACCCAACCGTCATAACTTCAAACCAAGTCCAAGGATTCCTCGAGTAATAACCATTGTATCATCTAAAATTTCAAAGAAAAGTTTGTTATTTTATCAAACATAGATAAAGGGGAAGAAAAGCCCTTCAATTTATACCTTCTAACTATTTAAAACCTCTAACTATTTAAAATTTCCGATCACAGGGATCTGAATATTAAGTATGAATGAATCATGGTTCTAATACTTCATAAATCTCTTTAGTGGCGTAGGAAGAGAAAACACGGCAAGCCATTTGCTTGCTTATCATTCTCGAGCATCAGTTTAAACAAAAATTGAATTTACAATTATAAAACAAATTTTAAGCAGCACGGTAAAGAATTAAGGACTAAAAATAAAAATCACAAATGCACGCAAAGAGAAGAAAGAAAATCTAAAGTAAGAAGAAATGGGTGCACCATCTAAATCTATATCATCATCTTCTTCATCAAGGGGAAAATCTAACCAGGTCTCAGGATGCATCGCAATGTTCCTTGCAAATGCCAATACCTCATCTGTTATCCCAATCGCCTCTTTAACAATATGTTCCATTTCATTTTCAATTTCTTCCGATCCAAAATGATTAGATTCCATTTTCGAGATCTCCGTAACTCCACTTCTGAATTTCCCTTCCAAAGATGATTCCTCTAAATCATATGTTTGTAGATCCGACGGCTCTGATTGATTATTCAAATTAGAAAATAATAGGTCGTTGAAGGAAGACGGAGGAACGGGAGGAGGAGGAGCGAGAAAAGACGCAACGCCCCAAAGTTGTCGCGTTAGGGTTTGCTTAAGTTCCGTTAGGTCCTCTTTTACACCTCTAGCATGCGCTTCGTCTTCTTCTCCTTCTCCTTCCTCTTCTTGTTCAATTTGTCTATAAGATTGAGTAGCATCATCTTGTTCATTGCGATTGGAAGGTGAGGGGTCATGAGGGGAATGAGATGCGACGTCGTTATCTGAGGAATCGTCGTTGTTGTAATCGTCGAGTCCAAGGGAGTTGGCGAAGGAGCGAGCCAACCAAGCCATAATTCTTCTTTCGGGTGAGAAAGCGATCATGGGAAAGGTAAGGGGTCATAATTATATTGTTGTCATTTATATCGTTTCTTTTTTTGAATTACAAACTAATGAAACGCTGCCGTTTGGGATAAACAAACAAAAAGAGGTCATTTCAAAGTGGATCGTTAGTTCAATGATTTTGTAGCAAGCAACGGCCTTTACTGTCGGATCCTTACGATGGCAAAGTTCCAATAGTTAATCAAGACTTCGAGTACAAATGGGTGTTCATTCAAAGCACATAAGATGAGAGCAAAACACCCTTAAGACCAAATTTGTTTCCTTCCATTCAACACCAATGAATCTCTTGGAAATTTGATCAAACATTTGAGGAATCCATTGGATATTGCATCATCATGTTTCTATCATATGAAACCCCCGAAGAGGTAGACGAAAAGGGCACCTTCCGAACCCCACTTGACTCCATCAAACTAACTGCAGTAACTTTGAGTCGTAGGACAACGGAATTTTGCTTCACTGTATTGTTATGGTAAGCTTACACTTGGAAATAAAGATGGTGGATGTGTAATTCAAACTGCATAACTTCAAGAGCTCAGCTGACCTCTGCTTCTGTGCACTCTGGATTCCTAGAAGCAGCTTGGCTGCCAAATCCGACTCCGCAGCAAGTGCATCAATTTCTACGGGCGCAAGTCTGCGAACTGTCCACAATATGGATAAAGCAAGCCCAGTACAGCTCTCTGCAACTTTCACCAATAGCTTCACCAAATTTGGTATCGTCGAAGCGCAATCCTTCAATGCATTACGGAAACCGGGCAACAGCTTAACTAGTTAAGGTATTGCCCCAATGCTCACAACTGAGTTCCCAAGGGATTCATGTGAAGAGGGTGAAAAGGCTCAAGCTTGATACGCTTTCGGACTCAAAATCATTCCCTTCCACTACCATTTCAATCAATCTTATGCAATTAATCTTGGTCTCAATGGAACCATCGGTTAACACATCCACCATCGAGAAAATCTTTGCAAGTTGCAACAAATTCACTTTGGAAAGACTGTCAAGATCCAAATTCACAGGAATCCTAATAACCTCAGAACCAACAGCATGAGTTGTGAATGGGCCCAGTAGATTAGAAACCGAAGTAACTCCGCCATCATCTAATATGGCCTTCCTCGCAGTAGCATGCGAACGTACAACTTGCCTAAGCTCTTTCAGAGCTTGAATTCTAGCTTGGACCTTAACCCCTTCTTTGCACATCCTTCGATTTCTTCATACTATTATGGTTACATCATTTTTCCAACCCAAAATTACTTTCATTCATAATTATAAAGGAGTTCATTTATTTATTTTGAATTTAAATTACTTAAATAAGGCATTATTTTTAAAAATTATTTGATAATATAATTTATTATTATCTTTTAGATATTAAAATAGTATTTCACGAAAATCTATTTTAACTAATTTTTAAGTTCATTTATAGTATTATCCGGAGATCCTAAGTGGCAAACTATGATTGGTTTGCATGAAATTCGAAAGCTAGTCCAACGGAGGAAGATTCTTCTACAAGTACAATGAATACAGATACACGCTATTAGTCCCTTAACCAAGACAGCTTCCCTTAATACACATCGATTAATACATACTACAATAATCAGAAGCTCCATTAAGATTATTAATTAAAAATAAAAGCATATATGATTAAAACCTCCATCTCATACGTGAATAATTAAATAAAATACTACATAGTTTAAGGGTGGGTACCCTATAATTATTGGGCACTTGTTGCGATAAGGGTCCACGCAATTCACATTTGCATTATCACTTTGGAAACTGTAGCATTTTGTCATTATGCTAATGACCCAGGTTGCTCATGCCACCCAAATTGAATACTGATTTAATAAAAAAATGAAGAATCTTGTTCATAAAAAAATAAATAGTCAAACTACTAAGTATACTTAATTAATTATATTAGAATGATTACAAACATACTTAAATAGACTCATTATTTAATTATTTAATTTGCATGCTACAATATGAATTCACATGTTGGTACATGTTAATATTTTAATACACTTGATATTAATCAAAATTTATATAAAAAAAGATTATTAATAAAATCCTATATTATCCAAAATTGAGAATTTATTTATTTTGTTAGTATTTTTCAGGGATCAAAATGAAAGTTATCCCAAAGTCAAATGATACGAATGGGTTTGTTTTAAAGAAAAAGAAAAAGTAGAGCAAGAAAGTCTTTTGCGTAATAGCTGATCATTAACCAATCCTAGACAAAGAAGGAACGCCTTTCCACAGTATGATGACTCAGCACGTATATAACATGTCTTTGCTTTCAATTATATACGTATTAATAATTAATTTTAAAATAATTATATCTGATTTATGAAAAATATTTCAGATAATTAATTATTACATCAAAAAAAAAAAAAAAAAAGAGACTGCATTCATAACCGACACAGAAAAATGGCTGTCCAATTTTGCATTGAGATGTAAGAAATTAGAATTTCCAACCAAATTGTTATATATTATATATACATATTATATATATATATATGTCACATATTGTATATATATATTCCTTGTTCTTATCTAGCTATCTTGCATAAACCTTTCCGATCCTCTCTAGGTTTCTTTTTCTTTCGATTCAATAAGAATTCAATGAAGGGTAAGAAGCAAAAACAGAGCAAGCTGATGAAGATTGTGAGTAGCCCATTAAAGGCGTTAAGTAAAGCTAGAGATCTTTATGTTAAGAGCATGAAAGCCTGCTCGACGAGAACTAACTATGGGCCGTCGTCTATGGCGAATGGAGATCAATTGCCCAAGAGTAACAGCATGGGATCAACGGTCTCACTGTCAAGTAACGGTGGCGGTGATGATTATGCGGATCTTTTACGAGCTGCATCGGTGAGAAGTCTCGGACATAAGAATGAGGCTGATATGTTGATGAAAGAACAGAAAACACTGCCGAAAAGTTGCAGTGAAGGGATGGTATTAATGAGTAGGATTGATGAAGAAAATGGAGAAGATGAAGGCAGCGTTCACGATGATGGGTTCAAGAAAGTTGCCAAGGCTGATCATATTTATCCCAGAAGTAAAAGCTACGCTGTTCCTGAAAGAAATACAACTACTGGTTTTTCTTGAAATTCAACATCAGCTTTCATCAGGTCAAGCTTTGATTCATGTCTTCATAAAGATCTTTCTTTGTATTGTAAAGATTGTTCATTGGTTTCCATATTTAATTGCATCAACGCATTCGATTAAGTTCCAAGATTTGGGTATGATCCGTGAATGACTGCTAGCATGAGCCAACATCGAAACATGAACTGGGTATCAAACTGATAGTTCATGAAACCTAGAATGATTGAATTCTACCCAATGGAGGAGGATTCATCCATTTACATGTAGTAGATTAGAAATTGCAGACTTGAATCCGAAGGAAGACAAGTTCGTTAAAATTTGGAACGCATTTAAAATTGGGGGAAAACGTTGTCGTATATAATGATGGTTAGACAGCATTGGTTGGATTCATGTGTCGGCCAATATTTAAATCTGGTTCATGAACTTTGAAGGATAATTTCGTAAAATCAATTTAAATCTTAAATTATGGGACGCAGACCACGTTGATGCACTGCGCCGATTTGAATTACAAACTAACATCTGGTCAACCGGGGGACAGTAGGTTTTGGTGGTGGCTCCTGGTTTTAAAATTTTTTTAAAATTCATGCAAAAAAAAATATTATATTTCTATAACATACATATATTTTTTTAAAATATCATGTATTTTTAAAAAATGTATCCCTAAAAATTATATAATTCTCAAGTTCAAATTTTATAATAATATGAAATGATTTTTAAAATTTTTATAAAAATAATTATTTTTATTGTAAAATTATAATAAATTTAAAATAATTATAAAATAAATTTCAAAATTATTTTTTTAAAACTAAAATAAATTTATAATAAACCTTAAAAATATTACTTTTACAAATTTTTTTTAAAAAAATTGATTATTTTTACGATTTTTCAAAAACATGATATTTTATAAAAATTTATTTCCCAAATTTCAGAATTTCTCAATTGCATGCTCTCGTCCGCGCCGTGCTATGTATGAATGGGCCCGAAGCCCAATAAAGTGGGCTACACCAACCCAGATAATTTTCGAAAAGCTTCCAATTACATAAGCACCCTCATGTTCATACGGAAATTACAAAGACACCATCCGTTCATCATTAGCCAGGACAATGACCACAGTGTGACTGTGTCCACTCCAGAAAGTTCACAATAAAGAAAGAGCTCTGTGAGGCTTTCTCGTCGGAAAAACAACTTGAATCAAAAGAAAAATGGTACACGTGGCGGAAATTGAAGACGAAGAAGACGATTTGGATGAAGAACCTGGCGAGGTAATAGAATCAGCACCGCCACTTAGAATTGGTGAAGAGAGGGAGCTTACTGGTAATTCAGGTCTCAAAAAGAAGCTAATAAAGCATGGCGTTGGATGGGAAACCCCTGACTTTAATGATGAAGTCACAGGTAACTAATGGATTATTTGATTATTTTTTTCTAATTGAAGGGAAATTTGTGGGTTATTTTTTTTATCATTGAATTGCAGTTCATTATGTGGGTACTTTACTTGATGGTACGGAGTTTGATTCTACACGACATAGAGATGAGCCTGTGACTTTGAAACTTGGTAAAGGTGGGTTCCTTTGTGTATTTATTTAAAGTTTCAACTTTTTTTTGGGCTTTTCTTGTATGGGTGATTATATATATATTTTTATTTTATAGGTGAAATAGTTTCTGGGTTGGATCATGGGATAATGACAATGAAAAAGGGTGAATGTGCATTGCTCACCGTGCCTCCACAATTGGGATATGGGCTAACTGGTCGTGATGGCGTGCCACCAAATTCTGTTGTTTTGTTTGAGGTTGAACTTATTTCTTGGATCACAGTTGTCGATTTGAGTAAGGATGGTGGTATTATCAAGAAGATTTTGAAGAAGGGTGAGAAGATTGAGACGCCGGGAGATTTAGATGAAGTTCTTGGTACTAAAATGGCTCTTTTTTTTAAAATTTTTTTTAGACTTTCAGTTTCCTTGGTGAATTCTGATCATCAGTTTGATGGTTACAAATGAAATAATTGGCTGGTTTTGTGGCTACTGCAGTTAAATATGAAGTGGCACTTGCTGATGGTACGGTTGTTGCGAGAACACCTGAAGCAGGAATTGAATTTCATATAAAAGATGGTGACCTTGATCAATCCTTTAGTGGCTCATCCATTTTTCCCTTGATAATTGGCTTCTGTGACTACATTAGTTGCCCTTTTCAGGTCATCTATGTCCAGCGTTGCCTAAAGCTATCTTGACCATGAGACGAGGAGAGAAGGTTAAACTAATAGTCCAACCTAAATGTATGTTTTCTGAACATTATCAGTAAACAGTGGCTTATTTCATGTACCAAGTTCAATCCCAATTTGAAGTCAGTGGAGTGATCATCATTTCGGAGTTGTGGAAAATTGATTCCGAGGGAAAGAAAAGTTGATAATTTAGTTGCATATGGCCTTTTCCTGTTCTGCTCAAATGATCTACATGATCTCGACAAGATGATGCCCTTAATCCGTGGGTAAACCTTGCAGATGCTTTTGGAGAGGATGGCAAGGATGCTAGTGATGGAAACCATCCAATCCCACTAAATTCTGTACTGAACTTGGAGTTGGAATTAGTGTCGTTCAAGCCTGTTATTGATGTTATTGGTGATGCCAAGGTATTTAAGAAGATTGTGAAGGAAGGAGAGGGCGCCCATGTTGCAAATGAAGGTGCCACTGTAACTAGTAAGTATGCTGAATTATGCATTAATAATTTACTGCAATATTTTCTGAAAAGAATCTTTGCTAATGAGATGTCAGTAGAATAGCAATGCTCTAGAAATTGAAGGAAATTGATATTAACAAGATAAAATGTTGGTCAAGAAATGTATTCTTCTTTTGATTCTTTATTGAATTCGTACTAGGTAAATTGAACCGAAATCAAGATGATCTACTGAAATTTTTTTTTTTGTTTTTGGTTCTTTTGCAGTTAGCTACATAGGTAGGTTGCAAAATGGAATTGTTTTCGAAAAGAAAGGGCTTGATGGGGAGATGCCTCTGGAATTTGTTACTGATGAAGGTTAGCCTACTTGGCTTTGTATAATCCTTCTGTTGTTTTGAATTTTTATCTTTATAAGGTGAGAAAAGGATTTGAATAAAAACTGAAAATCATACTGTTCTGTTTTGCTGTATGTAGAACAAGTGATTGCTGGTTTAGATCGTGCAGCAGCAACAATGAAGAAAGGGGAGCGGGCATTATTAACAATAAGTCCTGAGTATGGTTTTGGGAGCTTTGAAGTGAAGCGGGATCTTGCTACCGTGCCCCCTTTTTCAGCATTAGTGTACGAAATTGAAATGTTAGATTTTGTAAAGGTAGTTATTATGGTGATATTTGCTACCACTGAAAATTATGTTTTTCTGCATGCACTAATGAGCCATAAAGAAGAGTATAAAAGTGAACATTTATGTTTAGTAGTTTTTACTTTCAATCTCTAATTAGGACGTTCTCTACCCAATAATTTTTGTTTCATAAGTAGGCAAAAGCACCATGGGAGATGGATAGTCGAGAGAAAATTGAAGCTGCTGGTAGAAAGAAAGAGGAGGGCAACCTACTTTTTAAGAGTGGAAAGTATGAAAGAGCAGGAGAGAAGTATGATAAGGTAGCTTTAAGACTATTGTCATCATTTTGACATAAACATGTGTGGAATCATGTTTGTAGATCTTGATTTTATTTAACTGTTCTTTGCCGGATGTTATTAGGCTGCAGACTATGTTGCTGAGGAGACATCCTTTAACGATGATGAGCAAAAGCTGGCCAGATCTTTAAGATTGTCATGCTGGCTGAATGGAGCAGCATGTAGCCTGAAACTTGATGATTCTCCGGGAGCAATCAACTTATGTTCAAAAGTGAGGTGCTAAAACTTCGTTGTCTGACGTCTGGTCTCCCCCCACCCCCACCCCCACCCAAATGACAGAAGGAATGTTGGCTGTAATATATCAAAGCATAAAACTGTTAAGACTCAAGGCGCAAGGTCTCTAGTAACTAAAGAAACCTGTTTAATTGACCGGGTTTTTCCCGGCAGCGTGTCTTGTTTGTTTTTTCAGTCAGTCTTTGTGGTCGTCTAGGTCATTCATGTGAAAAAGGTTCGTTCTGGATATTTGTGCACTGGCATCTTATACTGTTAAACTGTGATTGGCTACAGGTACTGGATATTGAGTTCAACAATGTAAAGGCCTTGTACAGACGGGCACAGGCATATATTCAAACTGCAGATTTTGTCTCATCTGAGATAGACATCAAGAAAGCTGTCGAGATAGATCCTGAGAACAGGTAACAAAATGGGGCATACTTAAAGTTAACAGAATCCTGAATGCACTTGTCTTATGGTGCCACTCACTAGCATTTTCATCTCAGGGAGGTGAAATCTCTTCAGAAGTCACTGAAACAACTTAAGAATGAAAGCGACAGGCGAGATGCAAAGCTTTACTCCAACATGTTTGCACGAATGACGAAGCAGACATCAAAGGTATATGATCTCTCACTTGCATGATCTGCTAACCTTTTTGCAACGGCAGCCATTCTGCAGTTGGAAATATATGAAATGTTCTCACTATTCCTAGTCGACATCCTTTTCAATCTGATTCACACCATGTTTTCATAAACACACACACTCTTGGCAGCTGAATCTCTTGAATTTCCTGACAGAAACTGAAAGTTGAGAAAGAAGATGGCGAGAAGAAAGATGAAGATGAGGCAATGGAAACGGAAAAGGTCGTCGACACTTGAAGTCGTTACAGAGAACAGAATGGTCATTGGTCACATGTAGCCAAACATATACGTAACAGTAATCCTTACAACTAACAGGCGAAACTAACAGCAACTGGATGAACCCACATCTTTGGTAGACGGACGAGTTTTGGATCTTCATGCTTGTTTCTGTCTTTCCTCTGTCCTTGCATTCCCTGACGTTCACGCTTACGTTTTTAGGGGAAGTAACAATCAGGAAAGAAAATGAGTGGAGCTGAGTTATTTGAGTCTAATTTTCTAACATGTATTTTGAATTTGAGTAAGTTTAATAAAAATTCAATTAATATGAATTATACAATAAATATTTATTATTTTTATTTTAAAAATAAAAAATATAATATTTTTAATATAATTGAATTAAAAAATATTGTATATATTTGCATTACAATCAATCGCTCTTTTCAAATCAAAATACGTGTACTGAAAATGACCTTGGATGGTGGTAGGCTTTAATTGTATTTATTTTAGATTTACATGAATTAAATTATAGTAGAGTTCAATATTATAATAATTGGCATTATTCGGAAGAGTGAAAACAAGGCCAACAGTGATGCAACTAAGCATGTCGTTATATCCATACATTTTCCTGTCTGCATAGCCATTAAACTCGAACTCCACTACGATGTCGTTTTCCACAGTTCCCAAATTGCGTGGTTGATTTCGCATCTTCCGCCCTATTAATTTTGAAGACAGCATCAAAACAAGCCTTTTTGTGTTTCTTCTTCTTTTATCAATTTTTTTATGGATGATTCCGGCCTTAAACAAATATTTAATTAATTATTTTCAATTAATTTTTGGCTTTTTCAAATTTTATCCAACAATAAGTTTCAAACAATAATTCCCATAAAACTATATAAAAAAGACTAATACAAATATTTTAATAAAATCATAATAAATACTTCATATTTAATGAAAATTGATATATATTATTATGTCATTAATGGAAGGGATGGAGGTTTTCCCACCAAATATAAAATAGATATTTTATATTTTTATTTAATTTATATATAGTTGAGATGTGATGGTTTAAATATTTTAATATTTACTTGTAAGGAGAGTGATTAATCAGTTTTAGATGATGTTTAATGAATAGACATAGATTTATTTTTAATGTAGGATATTTCAAAATAGACTCATTATTATATCTTATTCTTACTTCTATATGTTTTTTTTCTTGTATGATGAATATGTTATCGAAATAGCTCGTTCTAATTGTGACGCTTGAGATGTTTATATATGAAACTTGATTTGATTTTGAATGAATTATTCATGAAAGTTGGAATACTAGCTTATATAAGAAGAGTTTTACATAATTCCCGTATGGATCCCTGTCAGATATTCTTAGCATGTAATGTTCATACAGGTATTTCTGAAAATGAATTTAATTCCTATAATATTGTTTCTTGAATATTCACGCAGAGTTCCCAAATCAGAAACCTTAATGTGCCAACGAGACAACCAATGCACCAAGTTTTCTTGGTTCTCCTCATTGGCCCACTTCACGTCTCCGTTAGACTGTTCTTGTCTTCCGCCACCAATCATGTCATCTCTGCCTTCGTCCACACTTTCTTGTTCTAGTGCAAGTCAAAGAATCAAATATAAATTACTTCAGTTAATATTCTACGTTAACTAATCTAATTTGTTTCTTTTTTTATATTCGAAAATAGATAAAGAATTAAGGTTTTGGTTACAAAGATAATCCTTGGTCTGCTGTGTTATTCTCACAAAGTCTATACTTCAACAACCACCAGTTGAATATTGCCAGATTGCTGTATGATTTTCTATATTAACATCGTATAATTAAGTAGTTGAAATCGTCAAGTAAAAGATTAAGAATGGCAAGATTACAGGCCATGCATGGCGTCTGGCTTCTGTTACTTCTGCTGTTACATTTACTGGGTTGCTCGCAGCTCGTAGCCTCTGATCACTCAAAAGTTGAGTTTCTTCCTGGTTTTGAAGGCCCACTTCCGTTTGACATGGAAACTGGGTGAGTTTGGTTTAGTTTTGATAATCTTAAATAGAATATTATTAAAGCTAATATTTCATGCTCAAGCAATTCTTGATGCTTTTGTCAGGTATATTGGTGTTGATGAATCAGAGGATGTTCAGCTTTTCTACTACTTTATCAAATCACAAGGAAATGCGCAAGAGGATCCTCTTCTGCTATGGCTAACTGGTGGCCCTGGTTGCTCTGCCTTGTCTGGTCTTCTCTTTGAAATCGGTGAGATACCCATATAAACAAGACAAACAAAAAAACTTCGGATAAATCGACTTTAAGGTAAGACTTGAATCTCTCATATGAGCCGTAAATTAATGCAGGTCCACTGTATATTGAGATAGCAGAGTATAATGGTAGCTTACCTACGTTAATTCTGAACCCAAATTCATGGACGAAGGTGAGATTATTTCCCACAACGATTCTGTAATGATTTTACAAGTAAGTTTTATCGTGATAATTATGGGTTAGTGAGTGATTAATTTCCAGGCGGCCAGCATAATATTTGTAGATTCGCCTGTTGGCACTGGATTCTCTTATGCAAAGAACCCGCTAGCTTCTATGTCAGGAGACTTTCGACAGGTTGAACAACTGGATCAATTTCTTAGAAAGGTCGGTGTTAAAATGGTTCGCATCATGATTAGTGAGTGATTAATAATATGCTAATATGTTAAAAATGTTAATTAATCTTGTAATCCTGTTTGTTCTTCTTATGCAGTGGCTAATAGATCATCCTGAGTTCCTGTCGAATGCTGTCTATATTGGAGGAGATTCATATTCTGGCATGCCTCTTCCACCCTTAGTTCAACGTGTCATTCATGGTACATTAGAGCACTGTATGGTTCTTTCTTTTGTTTCCGTCTTCTTGAGAATTCAAGGTGAGACAATTTCTGGTCCTTCTCTTTTCATGTTTACTAAGATTATTGTGATGCAGGAAACGAAAATGGCAGTAAACCATTGGTGAATATCAAGGTCTGCAAGTATAATTTTCAGAACTTCCATCCAATCTAATGTTATTTGGTGCGAACATGGAATTGTCGATGAAGGAATCGTTTACACTTTTCAGGGATACCTACTTGGAAATGCCGGCACTGATTTCTCCTTTGATGGCAATGCCAAAGTCCCATTTGCTCATGGCATGGGACTTATTTCTGATGAACTCTTTCAGGTTTCAACCTTACACAATCCTAAGCTATATTCATGGGCCAATCCATACTACAATACGGGGATTCTAATGCAAAAAACTCTCATATTTTTATGGTGATAATCCTATTCTAACTAGCATAATGCTTGTTCTAGTCATTGAAAGCAACCTGTCGAGGAGAATATGTGATGATAGATCCCAGCAACGAAGATTGTTCAAGGGACATGGGGGAGTTTTTCAAGGTAAGTAAAACCAGCAGCACTTGTTTTAATTATTTTCATTTTCAGGATTTTATACAAATCTACATTGATGAATTCCAATTTGCTTTCCCAGGATACTTCAGGCATTAATCCTGCACAAATTTTGGAACCCATTTGCGCTTTTGCCTCTCCAAAGCCAATGGAGATATCATTTCATGAAAGAAGATCTCTCTACGTGAGACCTGGAGACTTTTCAGATCCCGATCCATCACTTCCAACAACTGACTGCAGGGTAAATTATTCATTCTCCCTTCTCGGTAATCAACATATCCACCAATCAAAACTATCCTGACAGTATCAGACTTCATTTAGCACAGATTACAGTAGCAATATACTTCGTTTTCTCCATCCTTTGATGCCTTATCTGCAACATTTGCAGACTTACGCGTATCTGCTTTCCAAGTACTGGGTTGATGACAAGAGCGTTCAAAGAGCACTTCATATACGAGAGGTAAAGACTCGAACTGGAAACAAAATAGTGAAGGAATGATGGAAAGGATTTAAATAAATGTGATGCAGGGATCAATTGGGGAATGGATTCGTTGCAATATTGGGATACCTTACATGCGTGAAATTTCCAGCGCTATCGAGTATCATTTATACCTGGGCAAGAGAGGCTACCGTTCCTTAATCTACAGGTTAAATAATTACTTCATTTCGTTCTAATAATCCCACAAAATTCTATAAGTTTTACGAACTTGTTACAAATGGAAATGAACAACAAGCAGTGGTGATCATGATATGATTGTGCCATTCGTGGGAACTCAAGCATGGATCCGATCTATGAACTTCTCCATTGTCGATGATTGGCGACCTTGGCACCTTGAAGGCCAAGTTGCAGGGTCAGTATATATTTCAATATGCATTCAACATATTTAAATGCATTGGTTTTATCCTTGAACCAAAATAAATAAATAAATAAAATGTGCAGATATACCAGAAGCTACTTTAATCGGATGACTTTTACAACCGTGAAGGTAATTTTGTATATAAAATTATGAATTCATTGATAATATATTTTTATTAAATGTTACATAAATCAATATATATTATTTAATGAAGATTGATAACGAGAATTTAGCTATTGAAATAATGAATATGGAGGGGTGAAATTGCAGGGAGGAGGGCATACTGCTCCAGAGTACAAGCCTGCGGAGTGTTTTGCCATGTTCAAGAGGTGGATAAGAGGGGAGCCTTTGTAATTTCATGACCAATAATATGATTAAATAATTAACTACATGAGGAGCCTCTTTAGACCAAGTAGCCTTTGTATATCGACACACTCAAAGGCATAATTAATTATGTAACGTATTATCATTTATGCACAATAATACAGGGGCTTCATTTTAATCCCAATTATTAATAATTATTATTTAAATTAATTATTTTAAATTTAAATCAAATAATTTTGTTTTTTAAAAAATCTACTTAAACAATTTTTCATGATTTAATTTGACATCGAACACAATTACACATTTCTTATTTTACAATAAATATATATTATTATTTGTACTTTATATCAAAAAAAATATAATTTTTATGAATATTTTTTAAAAAAATTTGATCCAATCATTTTATTTCGATAATTATTTGTAAAATAAAAAATGATTTTTTATTAAATAAAATAAAATAGTACATCAAATGAAAATAAATTGTGGTTGGAAAGCAACTCCCATAGTAATTCAAAGACGGTCCACAAAAGGTGGCTGGCATGGCATGGCATGGCATTTTGTCCGTTAATTTCCTGGACGCATAGTCATTAAATTCAACTGCTCCGACGTCGTTTTCAGGAATTCATAAGTCACGTGCATGATTTCGTATATAGAAATAAGTAACTACAAGGCAGCAACACATCAAGCTTTTCTCTGTTGAAAAGTATATACATACATATGTACAAAAAGTCATGAAATTGATATGATGTTTCAATCAACTGTACTGGCTGTGGAATCGATCGATAATTACATAATCGATAGATGATGATTATGCTTACGAACGATCCTACAGATACATGTCTTTGGCCAAACCTATATAATGGAGGGACCGATAATTACATATAGAGTCCGAGGGTTTTGTTTTATATTTACGTTGCGTGTGTGAACTTGCTTGGCAAGAAAATGTACAAGAACTTGTGATAAGATTGGAAAGGCAAAGGGCGAAATAAATCAACACTTGGGTGTTTTTCTTCTGAAATCAAATGTTTATTGGTGTTTTTTTTGTTGGCATTTCTTACTGTCTAAACCTGCTTGTTCTTTTTGACAAGGACAAGCCAGGACAGCTATCGTCCGTGGACATAAAAAGCCTCAAGTAGATGGGTAATTAACGCTGAAGATGGTGGGAAGATAAAAAACAATGAAGAAAGCCTGCTTTTGCTTATCTTTGGTGCTGCAGATTGTGATACAGTCTGCAGTGTGTCAAGCAGCAGTTAATTTTAAGAATCTTCCTGGGTTTCATGGACCACTGCCGTTTAAACTAGAAACTGGGTAAGCATTTATTAAGCAGATTCTGGAAAAAAGAGAAAAAGAACTTGATTGACGTAATATACATACGAACAGAATTGTACTTGTATGTTGATGATGGTGGCACTGTCAGATATATTGGTGTCGACGAATCAGAGGATGTACAGCTTTTCTACTACTTCATCGAGTCACAAAGGAACGCTCAAGAGGACCCTCTGATTCTCTGGCTAACTGGCGGCCCTGGTTGCTCTGCCTTCTCTGGTCTTGTTTTTGAAATAGGTAGAAGAATGATAAGTTTCTTTTTCAGTAGAAACTCAAGTTCACGGCCATTCATTTCCATGGAAACCAACATTTCCTAGCTTAATTCATGCTTCAATTCTCATAGGTCCTTTAAAATTTGAGGTGGTGGAGTATAATGGGAGCTTGCCTACACTAGTCTATAATCCTCATTCATGGACGCAGGTACCCATTTTCTTTTTTTCCTAAGATTTGAACTATTTGTAACAGTAATCAAGATTCCAAGATATGGATAGCTAGTGAATTAAGTATTAAATTTCAGGTATCCAACATAATATTTCTAGATATGCCTGTTGGCACTGGATTCTCCTTTGCAAGAACCCCACTTGCTTCCTTGTCAGGAGATTTTGTACAAGTTAGGCAAACTGATCAGTTTCTTAGACAGGTGAAGTCGTTGTGCATGTATCATCATGACCATTGACGTCGAGTACAATTGATGCTGACATGTTGCTTTCATTGTCTGCATTCTGATATGCAGTGGCTGATAAATCATCCAGAGTTCCTGTCAAATCCGGTCTACATAGCTGGTGACTCTTACTCTGGCATAACTGTTCCTGCTATAGTTCAAGAGATCGCAAACGGTAAAGTAACATTAGGACTCAGAATCTGAAACTATCTGATTTTC
The DNA here is from genome assembly GCA_948192965.1 of Dalechampia spathulata. Taxonomy (NCBI): domain Eukaryota; kingdom Viridiplantae; phylum Streptophyta; class Magnoliopsida; order Malpighiales; family Euphorbiaceae; genus Dalechampia; species Dalechampia spathulata. Next base: position 20,542 of record CANYBF012086847.1, read on the forward strand.
CTTTCTAAAAATTTTGGTTATGCAGGGAATGAACAAGGTAAAAAACCTCTGATGAATATCAAGGTAAGTCATTACAATTGAGTGGTTTAGTGTTATTCTAGTTCAATTCAATTCTCTGGATCCTTTCAGGATCATGAGATCGTCAAATGAAGTAGTCCTACATGGGTTCAGGGGTATATACTGGGGAACCCTGGAACAGATGTCAGTTTTGATGAAAACTCACGGATCCCATTTGCACATGGAAAGGGACTGATTTCTGACGAACTCTTTGAGGTGATCCATATTCCTGACCCTGAATGACTAATCCTGACGATATGTGTCAAAAATTCCTGACGCCATGCATGATGTTTAACTAATCTTAAACGTGGTGTAGTCGTTGAAAACAAGCTGTGAAGAAGAATACATAAACATAGAACCCAGCAATGCAGAGTGTTTGAAACATATGCAGGATTATTACAAGGTAGGGAACTATAAAATTTTGGTTAATAACGAGCTTAGCGGTTTGATAACTAGCCATGTTGAAACGCGAACCTTTGATAATGGCCTTTTCAGTGTACTTTTGGAATTAATATACCACAAATAGAGGAACCCTTTTGTTTTTTTGCTTCTCCAAGAACACAGGGATTATTTGATAGAAGATATCTCCATGATCAATTCCTTGATTCAGATCTACCGATTCCTCCAGTTGATTGTCGTGTAATTCCATATCCCTTTTTTTGTACTCTGCAGAATAATTGCACCATCATGTCTCTCCAACTTGCTTTCCGTTTTTCTGTCAGGATTATGCATATCTGCTTTCTGAATACTGGGCCAATGACAACGCTGTCAGGGAAGCACTTCACATCCAAGAGGTTCGAACAGCAACTCTTGAATAATTGAACATTTCAAAACTAGCGCAAACTCAGAAAATGATGAAAGAAAACATATACCATCTGGTGCAGGGAAGTGTAGAGAAATGGCAACGATGCAATTATGGAATAAACTACACAAAAGATATTGACAGCGCTATCAAATACCATTTACTTCTTGGGATGAAAGGTTACCGCTCATTGATCTACAGGTTATTAGCTCTTTAATTCACTGATTTACCACCATGTCCATATACCCATATGTTTCTTTGCATTAAATTTGTACAGCTTCTTTGTTCCTGAAACAGTGGAGACGATGACATGGTGGTGCCATTTGTGGGAACTCAAGCATGGATACGATCTCTCAACTATTCCATCGTCGATGATTGGCGACCATGGCACCTCCAAGGCCAAGTTGCAGGGCAAGTTTCGAAACTTATCTTATTCATAAAAGAACAGAACGATATATACTTATTCATGACATTAATTCTGGACATTGTTCTCGAACAGATACACCAGGACCTACTCCCACCAGATGACATTTGCGACTGTGAAGGTTAACAAACTCGAACATGATCTATTAACGAGTCTAACTCACGTCATCTCATTTTTGCAGGATTCTCATTGTTTGTCAAACTTAAGCCAAGATATTGAATTTGCAGGGTGCAGGGCATACAGCTCCAGAATACAAACCTGCAGAATGCTTGGAGATGTATAAAAGATGGATAAACGAGGAACCTTTATCTAGCAGCATTCTCCAGGACAATGCTCCTTTGCCTCGCTCATGCTCTCATAAAATGATTACAAAGGAGGCATTTCATACAAATGGATAATCAATGGAAAAATAAAAAATAATTAAAAAAGACAACATGTTATCCATTGATGTAATGATGAATAATTGTCTGAGGCAACACATGCATCATTAGTAGCGTCACTATGAACTTGAAAATTAATACAATAGTAAAAATGCATTCCCAAATCCCAACAAGATTTCAACACTAACATACATTTCATATTGAATTATTAAATGAAGAATTCAACATAAAATTATCTTCTTAATCGAATGATATTATTTAAATACAATCATAATTTTTTTAGTCAATGAAAGCTTGTTATGATTGAAATAATCAATACTGAGTTCAAAGATCTAAATAAGAAAAATTAAAATTAAAATCGACTTTCATTAATTTATATAAATTATAAAATAATAAAAAATAATATATTAAAATTGATAAATAATAAAATTAAATTAATTAAAATTATAAATTACTTATTTTTTTCTCCATAAAAATTAAATATAAGAATTATTGATGGAATTTAAAAATCTTAAAATCAATATATTTTTATTCATAAATCTTGTCAAAATTAAATTGCATTACGGGACCCTGATGTGATTAATAAAAGTAGGTTTGAAATCAGGGATTATTACTTAATTAATGAAGTTAGACAGTCTTGAGATGCTCTATTTTGACATGTTTATGTCGCAATTGATAAAAGAAAGAGCCAAAAGCAAGCAGGAAATATGTTGAAAAACAGCCACAAAAAAATTTAATAAATCAACTCACAGAAAGCCAGATAAGATTAAAATTAAAAGGATTTTTTGTATTCATATTCATTATCATTTTTGTATTGCTTGGTCAGATTTGTTTACCAGTTTTTCCTCATCATCTTCTCCAAACGTCCACTTCATCACCATCAAGTTGCGTCTCCATGTCATATTCTTCCTCCCTTTCTTCTTTTTCTAATGAAAATGTCATCTTGGAATTGTTCCAAATTTTTTCCCAGGATGACCCATGAGCTAGAAACTGTTTGCACGTTCAAAAATCAGATATTAATAATTTCACGGTAGAAATTCTGAGGTTGAAAAGAAAAACGACGTGAACTTGTTGATATTAAGTTAGTCAACGATGGAACATTATTGAACTGGGTTTAATGACCACATGGGCAAGGCATCTAGTAACAGGAAAATGCCAATCTCACCTAAAACAATGGGAAATTTGTTTGTTTTGGTTCTGCTTTTATGTCAGGTTGGTTCTGGAGTTGCAGAATCTGGCTCGGCTGTTAACTTTCTGCCAGGATTCCAGGGGCCACTTCCATTCCAACTTGAAACTGGGTAAGTATCATTGTTCACTGTTCATGTAGCTTTGATTGAAATCATAGTCAGGTGAAAGATAATTCTGCTGACTATGAGGGTTATCAGATATGTGGGTGTGGGTAAGTCGGAGGATGTGCAGATCTTTTACTACTTTGTCAAGTCACAGAAGAATCCTGAAAACGATCCGCTTTTGCTATGGTTTACTGGTGGCCCTGGCTGCTCTTCTTTGTCTGGTCTTATGTATGAAAACGGTGCGCCTGCAAACCCATCTTAATCTTCTCTTCCTGTAAGAGATTGTCAAATTTAAAATTAATTAAACAAGAAAGAAAGTCGATTGGAATAAAGAAAAGCTGAAGAATTTATTGGTTCAAGTTCTATTTACTGAATTTTTTGATCTTTGATGATACAGGGCCGATCACTTTTGAAGTAGTGGAATACAATGGGAGCTTGCCCACAGTAATCTTGAATCCTCACTCATGGACTAAGGTGAAGTTGACTTCTTGCCATGTTGGAATTCTTATGCAGATCAGATAACAATATTTAACAGTAAATGAGTGGCTGGTGATTGTTTTTCCAGGAAGCTAGCATTATATTTGTTGACATGCCGGTAGGAACAGGATTTTCTTATGCAAAAACTCAAGTTGCTTCTCTTTCAAGTGACCTGATGCAAGTTCATCAAGCAGACCAATTTCTTAGAAAGGTAGTCTGTGCATATCAAGCAGAGTTACGATGCAAATTCAGCTTGCATTTGGCATGTGAATTGACTTGTTTCTACATGATTGCATCATATAGTGGCTTAGAGATCATCCGGAATTCCTCAACAATCCTGCCTATATTACGGGGGATTCCTACTCTGGCATTACCCTTCCAGCTATAGTTCAACAGATGTCAAATGGTATATTAAAACGAATCGATTAAACTTGATTCTTTTTTTATAAAAAACGAACTTAACATTTTATCTTTATATGGCCTTGCAGGGAACGAAGAGGGTATGGAGCCTCTGATCAATCTCCAGGTTCATTATGTCAAAACATTGTTTTGCCTTTTCCTTTTTCAAGTAATTTCTGTCAGAAGTTGTTAATCAAGTTGTAGCTCTATGCATGATTAGGGATACATGATTGGAAACCCTGTTACGGATTCAGGATTTGATACAAACGCACAGATCCCATTTGCTCATGGAATGGGACTTATTTCTGACGAACTTTATGAGGTGATTTTACATTACTTGTTCTAAAATTCCATGCTATCTTCATTAATCGTCAATCCTGGGAACAGGAAGCAGATTAATTTATCAGTAATCGTATGTTTAACTGGCAACACAACTTTGTTACAGTCATTGACGCAAAGCTGTGGGGGAGACGTTGTGAACATTGACCCCGGAAATACCGAGTGCTTGAAATATATGGCAGATTATAACAAGGTCCATATCCTGAAATCCTTTTTCTCGTTCTTGATGTTATGCATCAGTGTTTAGGCCTAAAAGTAGCTTAAATTGATGCATGCCTGCCATATTCGGTGCTTTCAGTGTATTCATGGGCTTCAAATTGGCCAAATTCTGGAACCCATTTGTGGTTTTGCATCTCCAAAGCCATTTGAGTTATTTGGTAAGAGAAGATTTCTTACCAACAACGCTCACCTCCTTCGCCGGATTGATCCAACAAAACCTTCAATCGGTTGTCGGGTAATTCCGTAATCTCTTCTAACATGCGATACTTACCTAGATCATATTTATATTAATTATGCAATGAAGAAACGATAAAGAGTAGGACTTCGAAAGCCATGCATCAATCATCTTAATGGTAACTCTGTTGATGCTACTGCGATCTCATGTTAGCTGACATTGTTGTTCATCATTTTTATGCTCATTCCAATAGACGTATGCATACACGCTTTCTTATATTTGGCTCAATGACAAGAGCGTCCGCCAGGCACTTCATATACGAGAGGTATGATTCTGAATCTGATAGTTGAAAAGATGATAAGCCGTTTTAACCAATTTATAAATTACTGAACAAAAATAATGCCAGACTTCATTTACTGCAGGGAAGTACAAAGCAGTGGATTCGGTGCAACTATGGATTACCCTATACATCTGACATTCCTAGCAGTGTCAAGTATCATGCATACCTTGGAAAGAAAGGCTATCGTTCACTAATCTATAGGTAATTAATTGATCAGTTTTTTTTAATGATTATATTAATCGATTTAATCTTTTTATTTTTATTTTTATATTGATGGGTTTTTAACAATTTACTGTCATAAACTTGAAACAGTGGCGATCATGACTTGGTTGTGCCGTTCTTGGGAACTCAAGGATGGATAAGATCTCTAAACTATTCAATCGTTGATGACTGGCGACCATGGCAAGTAGAAGGCCAAGTAGCAGGGTAATGTTTACTCTGATTTTATTTCTTTCATGTATTTCATTGATTGGTTTAATCCATACATAGATTGTTAATTTTGAACATAAAATTATACTGAGATCAAAAAAATTGTTCATATTTCATTTGAATAGATATACAAGAACCTATTCCAATCGGATGACATTTGCAACGGTAAAGGTACTATTATATCATTATATCTGCAGTCCTATGTTCAATACTCATTTTAGGTAATACAAATGAATGTTTCTGTCCATTTATTTACAGATTTTGATTTGATTACAATGTAGGGAGGAGGGCACACAGCACCAGAATATAGACCTAAAGAATGCTTCCAAATGATGAAAAGGTGGATAAATCAGGAGCCTTTGTAACTGCCCCTAATATTATACATTGGAATACCTTAAATAATATCAAACATTAAATATTATTCTAAAAACTATTCTTGGATACAGTTACATATGAGTATTATATCATATATGCAATAATGTCTACATAATTCAAATGTAATTTATCTATTAATTAATCATTATTAATTATATTTTTAATTTTTAAATTATCTTAAAAGTTAATTATTTTATCAAAAAAAAAACAACTATCACAGAGACAATATATAATTAGTGGTTTAATTGTTAAATTTGCAAGTCATGTCCAATGGAAGACTGCGGCGCAATGGTCGGCCATTGCTGGAAGAAAGTAATAATAAATTGGTAGGTGGCGGAAATGAAACAAGTCGACCCAGTTACTGTATGCAACACTTGGATAAACAGGCCAGTTTGGTGGGTTCAAATTGGATCATCAGCCATGCATTCTACTGTCAAGCTTGCTCCCACAGATTGCTGCAACCACATGAATCACCCATCATCCATCACTTGGAATTCATGTATATTGGGCATAATGATATGATCTAAAATTCCGATGCATCTTCCACACAAATGCTCATCAAATTCGAAATATAAATTTATGTGAATTTAATTTTAAATTTATCAAGATTCAATAAATATAATTAAGATGATAATTTGAATGATTTGAGTTGTATCTTGATTATTGATATGAAGTAAGCTTATGTTGTTACTATAAATTGGAAGGAAAAAAGCGAGACGGATAGGACAAGAGGTTGAGGTTGAGGTTGAGGTCTTGTCTTTTTCCTAAAATCTAAGTGCTTTTTCAAGATATGGATGGCAATGTTGATGATGGGATTGGCCCCTTGAGGAAAAGGCTAACAAAACAATTACAATATCCAAAATAAATAACAGAAAACAATTCAATAATATCCCTCCAATATCATGCATGGATCACATCCTAAGGCAGCAATGGTGGTGGGTGGACATGCTGCTCTTGCTGGAAACCCAAGCTTACCTTTGGCCTCACCCATCAAAGATTCAAGGACTTAAATTCATATGAGACTGAATAGAGGTTAAAAAGGGGACAAATGGAAATTAAAAACCATAGAAAGTAATTGATTAATTATATATAGTTTTAATGTTTTCAGGTTGTTCGCCATTGCAGTTACAGAAATGCATGAAAAAGGAGCAGAAATCTAGGAGAAGGAAACAAAAGAAAGGAACAAAATCCCTTTAAGCTTTTTTTTTTTTTTTAAATCTCGTCTCTATTTCTATATATTTTATTTTCCCCACAGCAGCTTTGATGGCAGAGACGAAAAGCTGCTAATCACTGTTTGGTGTCATTCCCATTTTCTTCCTCGAAAACAGCCTGCCAGACAACATTAATTAACGTGAAAGTTGTAATAATGGAGGAAAGAGTTTCACTAATCAATTAGGAATGGAGATGGAAGGCAAACCTGGTTCTTCTGGACCCTGAATTGTCTGATTCTAACATTCTGAAGTGCTTTTTGAGTGAAGGTTTCCCCTGCGAAGAACAACAACGAGCAGCAAAATAATATATGCAGCAGTTTCTGAAAAGAGGAAGTTATAAAATGAATAATACCTTAAAATCTGTTGCTGAGGAGAAACCCTGTGAAAATTCAAGAACATGGTCCATTGACGTTTCAGCATTATTCTTGCCTGCTTCCTGTGTTACAAAACAAGCCATCAGATGCAATAATTCATGTAAGAAAAACGTAAAATCTATGTAAACTTACCTTTCTTGATACAGGAGAACTAGCTGTATCATCAAAGTAAGAATGCAGTTTTAGGCTTCTGCTGTGTTCTTTGGTCTTCCTTTTAGTTTTCTTCTTGATGGTGGTAGCCAGTTGATACATGCAATAATCTTCAGCACAATGAGGAGGACCGGAAGATGCATCTGAAACCATGGATAAATCTTCATCTTCATCTTGTTGTTGTTGTTGTTGTTGTTTTTCAAAATTATATCCATCAGCAAACCCACCAAAACCCTGATACTGATTTTCCTCAAAAGATGATTGACCTATTAAATAGGATGTCCAACCTGACTCACAACGACTGCTACTACTGCATTGAGAAGCTGACATATCAATCCTTCTTTCTCTACTTTTCTGAACCCTGAACTCTAAAACCAGTTATGGGTTTCTCATACAATAGACAGATAATCAAAACAAACAAAGTAACAGCGAAAGAGAAAGAAGAACTTTCAATGAGAATGGCTCGATGTTCTTCTCCATATATAAGAGAAATAACGAATGAAGCACAATGAAATCCTATACTGGTTTTGTCCTTTGCTCTATCCCTTTGCCCCCACTTCTTTCCCATTAATCTATCAGTGCTACATAATATCCAACATGCCCATATAATTATCTACATCAACTTCAGCTTTTTTTTTCTCTTCCTTTTAACATTCTAATCAAAGAAAAGTGTCTGTAAAGAGTTGATTTCCATGAGAATACAAACTTGTAATCTTGTATAGAATTCAAACCCCTTTTTATTCTTCTTCAACTCCGGAGTCTTTCCTCTGCCCCACTTCTTTCATCAGTATATGGAATCAATCAGAGTTGCCAACTGGCATTGAGTGTATGTGTGCTTGGTATGCAGAGATCAAAGAAACTGGTGGGTGCTAAGATAAAAGTTCATGGAATTTTTTTATATCAATCTCCTCCATAATTTAGCATTACCATATATGTTAAATTAATCAATATTATAATTACAAAGATAACTTTAATTAATATTAATCGGATGTATCTATCGTTAATATTATATCATAATGTTAATGTGATTATTTAATAAGGACTTAGATTTAAGTATTAAAGATTTGTATAAAAGTGGGTTCTTTCATCGGTATTAAAGAAGTCATTAGCAAGTAAACATTCAAGGAAGAAGACTAATAATGAAATGAAATGGATAAAGTTATATTGATATTTATTAAGTGAATAATTATTTCGAAATAAAGAAATTTTCTAAAATAAACATCCAAAATCAATCGAAAAAGTAGTGTTTCGTATTTTTAATCAAAAAAAAAAAAGAACTAATTATGATACCATCAACGTTTTATTAATTAGAACAGGTTAATATTATTAAATTGATTTATCTAGATTTAATTTATATTTTCATATATGAATTAAATTAATAAATAGAAATTAATGATTTCAACTTATATTATATTAATTAATTTAATTAAAATATTATATATGAATTAGATGTAAGTTTACGTTTTCCATTGAAATTATCATAATTTCTTTGTATAAATGGGGGTAATGTCCTCGTAACTATTCAAGCACCTCATAAGAATCTATATGTATTTAATAATAGAAAACAAATAAAAGCCGAGCTTAATTCATCTTCATTGTTTTAAATTAATTTCAGCAAAAAACTTTAGCTTAATTTATTAAAAGCGATAAGCTTATCAATTCATCAATAAACAAAATATGCATTTAAGATAAGATTCTAACTCTAGACTTTTCGTGATAATAATCAAGTTAAAAATGTAATATTTTATATTTATAATTTAATTTTTTCAATTCAAATTTTCATTATTATAAAATATGGGTTTTGTAGAAATAGTAAAAAAAAATGAAAAACTTTGTTTTTTTCATTTGATTTTTCCATTGTGCATGCAATTGGAACCAAAAAAAGATAATTCTTGGGAAGACTTCGGCCGACCATATTCAAATTCAACGTAGCAGACTATCAAGGCTCTTGATAGGATCAAACCTAAAAGGTTTACAGCTTTCTTTTTGTTGGACTCTTCTGCAGTTTTATTTCTCTATTCTGGAGAGTTACGTGACTTTGAAAATTTTTAATTCATAGAATTGATTGGAATTCGAAAGTATTTGATTTTTCCATCATGTGAGTTGATAGATTATATTTAGATTGGATTAATTTGTAAGTATAATGATTTTAAGATCAATTTAAATTTGATCTAGAATATTAATCATGTTAAGATATCTAACCTGAATCTAACCTAAATTTAACATGAATAATTTAATACGATTTATTTGACACGATTAACTTACATATCATACATGTTAACCTAACACATTTAACGTAAAATAACTTATATAATATGAAATAATTTATATAATATAAAAATGATATGATTAAGTCATAAAAAATAAGATTAAAATGGTATAATTTGGAGAAAAATTAATAGATCAAACTGGAATGCAACATGATTTGCTATAGAAATTATGTTTTAAATGAGTTAATGAATTAACTTGTGACATAATCTAATTTTTATCATGTAATAATGGATTGATATGAACCCAACATAAATTTGATTATGATAAACTCGAACTCACTTTTTTCATATTATATTAATGTCAAATTGATGGATCATATCAAAAATCACTAGATGAATTGATTAGATTTTGAAAAGAATTTTTTACTAAAATGTGAAAAAGAAATTTAAATTTACAAAAATATAGAAATATATTTTTTAAAAATATGGAATTTAAAAAATTATTTTAAAAAATATGATTTTTTAAAAAATTTATATAAAAAAGGATCATACACATACCATATATTTAACAGACACTAAAATGATATAATTTTAGTATATATTAAATATTTGATATACATATATTTTAAGTATTTGATATCAAAATTGTAAATTATAATTTTTTAATATTGTTTTAAAATAATATATCTATTCATATTTTAACTGTTTTTAATTTTAAAATATATTTTTATAAAAAAATAATATATTTTTAAAAATAAAAATAAAAAAATTAAAAGAATAGATGAATTATGAAGAACTTGGAGTTAAAATGAGAATAAAGTAAGAAGGTGATCAATCTGACTTATAAAATCCCAATTACTACGATTTTCGTATGCACTTGCACTAGCACATCCCATGCATGTGATAGCTGTTTCTGGGACCCTTTCCAATAATGTTGGTGGTTCTTTCATAAATACTGACATCATCATGATATAAAACAGAATTATTAATGTCAAACTACACCATTGTTGAATCTCCAAATGCTTCTTTTCAGATTCTGTCATCCCAATCTTATCTAATCATACAAGTTTTTGATTCTCTTTGTTCACATTTACACTTCCCATTGCGTAGATCATTCCAACAATTCATTTTACCATAACTTCATTATTATTATTTAATCATCAACCATGTAATTACCTTTCTATTACCATTCCAATCATGTTTATATTTTAAAAAAAAATCTAAATTTTATAAAATAAATGAAATTTCAAAGAAAATATGAAATTCATAAATTTGAATCATATTCTTGTAATAAGATTACATAAATTGTACTTTCTCATGAATAAAAAATAAAAGAATTCAAAAAAATTTACCTCTTAGTTGAGAATTTGAATTCCATTGACTTGAAACAATTTTTCAACAATCAAATAATAAAATATTATAAATATATAAAATATTTAAATTCATTCATTCGAGTTCCATCAAACTAAACAATATATGAACTAATTCATTCATCTATAATAAAAATGAAATATAGAATGATTAATTATGATATATTATTTACTAAATTAAAATTAAAATTAAAATTGTATTTATCATATTTATGAGAATATCTTATTATTCATTTAAAAAAAAAAGTACTTAAAGGGATGAGCCTTAAAATGGAGGAAAAACCAAAGATATAGTATGGATGTATGAAAAATCGACAATGCTAAACAATCTCTAATACATTTCAAATACAAATATTTATTACAATTAAAATTGAAACGTATGAAATATAATTTAAGAATGATTTTAGGTATGTGATTATTGTCTGAATCCGTATGGTCCCGGACACTGAAGTAATCTTAAAAACTGCACATGGCATTTGCTAGCTTGTGGCCCTTCGGTCACCAGTCCATTCTTCCTTCTCTGATCACTCCTTTTGCTATTTTAATTCAATTTTTAGTCAGAATAATCCACTTGTATTTCAATCATCAAATTCTTAATTATCTTTCCAATTTCATGTTTTTATCTTTTTTAAAATATTTGTTTATCAATATACTTTAAATTTATTATAAATTTTTAAATATTTTAGTAACATTTATAATCTATCATAATTAATATGAAAAAAACTCATTTTAATCAATATTTAAACTACAAAAGTATGATAACTTGATAAATAATAAAAAAAATATGAAAATTTAAATACTAATTTTGTCATTACACCGTATACCTAATATAGTACACATGATTTTATTATTCATTTGAATGCATTTTGATCGGACGGTAGATGTGAGAGTTGTAATGTGCATATTAAATCACTGTCCTTCATGTTACGTTTTATTAACCATTGTCGATTCACGTGCTTAACATGCATACACCTTTTCTTTTTCCTATAAAATATAGCTCCTCACTTTTACTCTAATTTAAGAGGTAACGAAGAAGAAATAACAATTTTAAATTTTCTTTTATTCATATTCTATAATAAAATTATAATTAGAGTTGAGTTTTTATTAAATATAATTCATTTATATATCTTATCTAAAATCTTCAACTTTTGAATCAAATTTATTAGATATAAATCATTTATAAATCTCATATAAGAGTTTAAGGTTTCTTAATAATTTTAACCTCGACTTTATTAATGAAAATTAAATTTAAATAACTTTATCTTTTAACATAAAATCATACGTCCATTGAAACTGTCCATCTCTGACCAACTTTTGATCTTGAGTTTACGGTTTTAATTCGATTGATTGATATTAATTTATTTAAATATCAAAGAGTGTTATTTATGATGCACAAATATTTTATACCTTTCGAATCATACTATTTAATTAGAACCAAATCTAATAATAATTCTAGAGCAGCCTCACCTGTATGCCTATTTTAGTATGTTTTGTTCATTTCCAGTCAAATAAAATCATTTTAAAGATAAAATTTTTAATAAATATTTTCAAAAAATTATATATATAAATTGATGGAAGTCAACTTCAACAGCCGAGACATATTAAATTGATATTTAGTAAAGAAAAAGAAAAACCCAAAAACATGGGCAATTTATGGGTGGATGATTGCAAGAATTATTTTTGAAGGATTGATGGTCCATCAAAGTTAGAAAGGTCAAAACCTTGCCACCTACTACTGTATGATCTTGAAATCTCACCAGCAATTTCTCCATATTTCACTTTCACACTCCTCCTTCCATGCTTTCTTCCCTTCCCTTCCAATGGCAGACTGTCACTTCTTCACTTTTTTTTGTTAGAACTCATCAATATTCTTCCTATGTGTGAATATTGATTTTTATAAAAATTTTAAATTAAATCAAAAATTGAATATTTAAAATTAAAATCAAATTAAATTTTTTAAAAATTAAATAAATCAAATCGAATAAATCAAAAATTAAATTTGTAAAAATTAAAATCAAATCAAATCTTTTTAAAATAAAAGATCGAACCACATCATCAATATATATATATAAAGCTAGATATTATCATGCATATGTTAGAAACGCATTTTAAAAATTCTATAATTTTGGCTTTAGGCTTTCATCTTTAGTACATGAATCTTTTACATCTCTCTTTTAATTTTATATTCATTCATTTTCTATAGACCTTTCATTTTTTTAATAAATATTATCAATTAATTGCTTGTAATATTTATATTTCATTCTTCTTTATACCCTATATATGATAGAATTATATTTTATATCATTTTATATTCTTTTTTTTATTTAATACGGACCTTTCATCTTCTATAGTAGTTAGCTAGATGTTGGTACATCTTTCAATTTAGAGAAAATCTTTCATGTTTTATAATTACTATCTTTAAATACTTAGATATTAAACTATGACATTTTATGTTCCTTTTATATTGATGTTTGTAGTATATATATAAATGCATAATGAAAATTTTTTATTCATCATTTCAAAAATTGTTGAAATGAAAAAGTGAAGAAAATAAAATATATTTAAATATTTACCAATTAGTAAGTATTTAGATTTTATTTAATTTTTAATTCATAAATTTTGATAAATTTTTCATTGGTATGCATTTATTTTTATATTTAATTGAATTTTCTCGATATATATGTTATTATTGAAAAATTTAATTATAAAATAAATATATGTTATTTTTATAATTTATTGTGTAAATAAAAGAGAGAATTTAGATTATGAATAATTAATCTATCTTTAACATTTTAAATATGTATTTTATTACTTGATTGTAACATTTTTAATTTTTTAGTTCTTTAAATTTTAAGCAATTTTTTTATTACTTACAATAAGATTTTGAAAAATATATAATGTGCACTCAAAAAATGTAATTAAAATGGTACTTATCACTTATTAAAAGTAAATCTTTTTTTTTAATAATTATGCTAAAATAAAATATATTAATATAAAATTATCAAAATGATTAGTTTTTTCATTTTTTTATAATCACCATTATAAATATGATTTTATTATTTTTCACATCATATAGTATATCATCTTTCCATTTTTATAAACTCTTTTATATTTTATAATCAATATTAAAAATATTATTTTATTATTTTTCATACCCTTTAATATACCATTCTTTCATTTTCGATAATAATTATAATTATTTTAAAATAAAATACATCAATATGAAATTATGATAAATCATAATTTATTGACCTTATATATATATGGGTGAAATATAAAATTTGATATCTCACATTTTAATTTATTTTATACTATTACATTTTTATTTTATGCATTTTATATATTATTTACTTTTTAACCTTGAAAGATATTATAGTATTAAATTATAATTTTTGTTACATATGAATCTTTAAATATAAAAAATAAATTTAAATTAATAAGTTTACATATGATTATAAGAAAATGAAATCTTGAAAATTTCTTTTAAAATATATAATAATGTATTTTATTAAAGTTTGTACATATTGTAAGTTGTATATATAATAACATCATTTTGAATATTAGTATAAAATGATTTCGGTTTAAAATTCGATTTTTGATTTTTTAGATTTTCAATATTTTCAATTTATAACCAAACCAAAAAATCAAAAATCAAAAAACCGAATAAAACCTATCAAATATCATTAATTCAATCAATTTTTAATAATATTTACTCATTCTTAATTCTTGTACACATATCAAGTTTTAAAATGAATTTTAACTTCTAATAAACTTTTATCTCTCTTATATTTACATAAAATTTATTAATTTTAGTTTAATATAAATAGATGAATTAAATATATAGTTTATTTTTTATACCAAAAACTATCCATCGCTACCATCATTAAATACTGGAAATAGTTTTATTATGTATTAAAATCTTATATTATTTCAATCTAAGTTAAATGATATCTAGACATAATATTTTTTTTATAACAATTTAACCACAAGATACTGAATGAAATTACACAAAAAAAGAAAAAAAAGAACAACCTTAATGATAGATTTACATGTTAATTAGATAAGGTTGGAATGATAAATTAAGTTGGTGAGTGGGTACATTTGGTCACATTATTATGTACTTTATTCGTCACATGCACTTTTATTGTATCCAATTATGGACACATACCCATGTTTTATACTTTTCTATCCTTCTTTTTCTTATGACAGAGCAAAAAGTCAAAGATTTCCACCGGAATTTTCCCCAATATCAAGTCTCAATATTCAAAAATTAAAAAAATCAACTGAAATAATTTTTATCTTTGATTGTAATTTTTAAATTTTTTGATTTTTAATTTTTAGTTTACTCTAACATATTAAATAATCAAATAAATTAAATAAATTTAAAAATTGAAATATAAAATGATATCGTTTTATATTAATATTTAAAATAACATCATTTTATATATGGTTTATAGATTCTATTTTTAATTTATTCAGTTCGATTTTTTGATTTTTAATTTATTCAATTCAATTTAATTATTATATATTTGATTTTTGATTTATTTTATTTTAAATTAATTTTATAATTTTGATTTATTTGTTTGGGTTCAAACTTTTCACAGAAACTAACAAAATAAATCAATGCTTACCCGTAGTCGATCTTGAAAAGTTTGCAAGTGTACGATTAGCATTCTTGCTTCTGTTCATAATAATATTCGTAATTTTTTGATTTATAAATATAATAAATATTAAAAATTAATTAAAATATAATTTAAAATTTTAATTATATCAAAAATTTTAATTTTAATTTAATATAGATGATTAAATCTAATCCATTTAACATGATTAATTTAAATATATAAGTCAAATTGATATATTTAACATAAACTAATTAATTTGTATAATACGAAATTATTTATAAACAAAAATAATGATATTATAATTTAATTACATAATTATTTTCAAAAGGTTTAAAAAAATCTAAGTTTGAACCTCTATTAATATCTGATGGTAAAAAAATTTATAAATATAAAATTAAAATGATATAATTTTTTAAAAAATTAATAGGTTAAATTTGAAATAACACCATACAATACGATACAATTTATAAATCATGTATAAAATATGAATTAACGAATCAATCTATAATAATAATGCATTTTTATTGTATTAATATAAGTCAATAAGAATTCAATTATAAATAATTCAAATATATTTTTATTACATCACATTAATATTAAATTTATAAATCATATTAAAATTTGATAAGAATTTTTTGCAGAAGAACCCACCGGATTAACTAATTTCTCAAACTCTCAAATGGAATGGTGAGGTTTTCTCCTTTCGGATTACACTCGACCCAAGTTATATTGAAATGAATATCAAAATCCAGTGGACCCACTTTCAAACTTGAATTTCAATCTCATTGTGGCCGTCCACTTTCTAATTAGGAAGATGCTACGTCTAGGTCGGGTTCAGACCGGTACCACACCATCCTTATAATTAGGGATGAGTAAAGTTTGATTTTAATAGAAAAATTAAATTAAATTAATAAATTTAGTTTAATTTAAAAAATTTTAATCGAGTCCAATTTTTATAATTTAAATTTTTTAATTCAAAAATTAAAATAATTAAAAAGTAAGATAAAAATAAATTAAACCACCTGAATCGAAATTTAACTCGATTTTGATTTACAAATTTTTAAATTCAAAAAATTTCAATCAGATCGGATTATATATATTCCAATCAACCCAAACCAACCAAATATTTCAAATTTCATTTAATAAAAATTTATCTAAATTTATTTAATAAATAAATAAAGTTTACACTATATTTGAAATTATTTAATTTTATAAATAGATTTTTAAATAATTTGATAGCTATTTCTATTTCTATGTATATACTGGAATGGATAAGCTAGTATAGTTATTAATGGTTTTCATAAAAATAAAGATCATAAATTATTAAAATAGTGAAAAATATTTTTAGAAAATTTAGATTTTGAAAATAAAAAAATTGATACCTATCATACTTGTATCCGATACGTTATATTTATATAATAAATATTAAAAATATAAATTTTGAATATCTAAAATATAAAATTTTAAAGCATAATATGTTTATATGTTTTTAATTATCACCAACCTAATATACATTCTGATATTCAATTATCATATAAAATTATACACAATTACCTTAGTTTACAATAATTATTATTTATAATAAGATGTAATTTATTAGAAAGAAGAAGAACTCGTAATAATAGAAACAATATTCATGATTCAAAATGATAATAATAATAATAATTAGAACAATCGCTATGATAAATTGAAAGAATAAAAGATAAAAGAAGATGTAGGCAATAATTGAGAAAAAATATATAAAATCATATATTTCATTATTAATGTTTTTCGTGATCAATGTTATTAACGAAAGCAGTTGTATAAATAAATAAATAAAATTTGAAAATGATATTAATTTTAATACAAAATTAAAGTGATATAAATTTAACATTATTTTCTAGAAAATAATTAAAAAATTTCATAAAAGTTTATTATTTTTATAAAAATTATTAGTATTATTATAAATTTTAAAAGAATATCTATATTATTATAAAATATAAAATAAATTTTATTATTTTTGTTGATATCTTTTCAAATTTATCTACTTTTTTGAAAAAATTTTCAAAAATATTATATACTTAGAAAATTTGTAAAAACTTTTACATAAATTATCATTTTAAAAATCAATCATTAATAATTACATTAGTGATGATATTAATGATAAAAATATGTTGATTTATATATTAATTAATGAATATATATAAAATTATAATATACTTACTTGTTTCAACTTCAACTTCAAATTCAAAGTTTAAATTGTAATTCAAATATGTAAAAATTATATTTAATATTTTTATAATTTTATTTACTATTTTTTTATTTCTTTAGATAATTGTACAACCTGAAAATTAAATCTAATTATTAAATATATAATGTTATAGTTGATTACGTCATAAAAGTTAGATATACCTTTTTTATTTCTTTAGATTAATTGACTTATGCATATTGTTTTTAAATAAGTAGATGTATTTTGAATTAGCTTAGTATGAGTTTTAAAAGAAAAATAATTTAATTTTCAATCAAAATAAATCTACACAATTTTATAGTGTATACTAATAGGTATACTTAAAATATACATAATTACATAATTTTATAATTAAAAAATATATTAAATATTTATAAATATGCTTAAGATATAAATAATCAAAATGTATTTAATATTTATTTTTGAGTTATGTTGATATGAATTTAAGGAAAAAATAGTTTAATTTTAAATGAAACTAAATCTATATATTTTTATAGTGCAATCAATAAAATTTTAAATATACATAATATACAAATATGAATATAAAATAATATATAATTAGAAGAAATAACTATTAATTATTTTATTATTTGATATTATATATATATACTGTTATTTTATATATAGTTAAAATATATATTATTACGTAACTTTACAATCAAATAATATATTAAATATTTATATTTTATTTCACTTTAATTTTTTAGTCAAGTATACTTAAAATATATATAATTAAATTATAATTAATATATACCTTTTTATATTAATTTTATGAAAATATAAGATACATATAATTGGAGTCTATAATTTGTTCAATATTATTTTGAATTTTAAATATATTATATGAATATTAAATTTAATGTAATAAATGTTATTATATTTGAATCGGGATTGAGATTAATTAAGAAAAAATAATGAGAAAAAAATAAGTTAAAAAACATTGAAAGAGGAAATTGAAAAAGAATGAAATTATTATTGTTGAAAATAAAAAAATTATTTTGAAAATATTTTAAAGAGATTATATATTTATGAAAATAAAATTAAAAATAGTGTGGTAATGGAAGTTTCTCTTCTCTGTTGTTTTCCTTTCCTTGATTAGGCCAGAACGGGCAAGTATGAGTGAAGGTCAAAAACCCACTAACAGTAGGCCACCAAGCAGATAAAACTTGGGTCAATTTCAGTCATGGTCATGGATTGAATTGGATCATGATAATATAATATTTATCTTTAATTTAATTTAATATAATTTATTTATATCTGAATCAGCCTGAATTGTTCCATTTATAATCAAAATTTTAAAAATATCAGATAATTCATGAATGCCTGACTTTCTTTATCGGAATAACTTCATTGAATAATATTTTAATAAATTATTAATATAAAAAAACATGAAAATAAAATGTTAGATATGTAAAATAAATCGATAATAATAATGCATCAAAATTAATAATTAATGAACTAAAAATTTAATAAAAAATTATTTAATATTTGATTTTGCTCATTAGAAGAAGAAATTCCTGGATGGTCTGAATTTATTAATCAAGATCAAATATATTAATCAATCATGTAATTATCATTAATACTTAACATATAAATAATAGTTAATAAATATTTAATATTAATATTAATATTATTAATTATTTCATAATTTTAGAGAGGACCGCACAGGCAGATCAAACTCTAACGGGTAAATTTGCTTTTGGTTGTTAGTTTTGCTTAATATCGCCATTTGGCAGCTCCGAAAATGCCAAATACCATTTGTTCTTAGTTTTAATCGCTGGACTTGGTCTTTATCACACGTATTTGCACTCCATATTTTGTTGTGCTTGTCATCGATAACACTACGGCTGATCTCCACAGGGCCCTATTCGATATCACAAGTCCTCCGATTTCTCCAGGATCAACGATGATGCATCAGGAAGACGAGCCAATGCTAAACAAGCTTGAGCTAGCATGCTGGGATTTGAAATCCCTCCTCCAAGCTTCCACCAAGATGGAAGATAGTTTAGAAAAGATGGATAGAAGGTTTACTCTTATGGATGAAACTCTGACAACGACGTCGAAAAGAGTAGCTCCATTGCATTCTTTAGCAGTGGCTGCAAAAGCTCTTGAAACAAGAATCAGCAGAGCTGTATCTCCGGCACTTGTTCTTCTTGATACTTTCAAGGTTTTTGAGTCTCTTCAGACCAGAATTCTTCAGATTTCCTCCAGATTATCAGATGAAGATCAAATCCCTATAAAAAAGCACAGGCTCTTGCTTAAGTACGTCGATTGTGTAGATAAGCTCTACGCAGCCATAAACACGATCAGTGAAGAGGGCGAGCCGGTGATTCAGAAGCTACAAGAGGTGGTGGAGTTCTTGAGCAGGACTAAAGCGACAGACCAGTATAGAGCGCATAGGTTGAGAGAGACACTTGTTACGCTCAAGGCACTTTTTCAGACTGAGGTTGATGCCATGAAATTTGATGGGTTGCTTGATGAGGCTTTACTCAATTTGCAGGATCAGTATGAGTTCATTTTGCAGCAGCTAAAGCACAAAAACATTGGAGACCAGCCACTTGGGGATGAAGATGATGACGACAGCGTTCAATCTGTTGAAAAGTCTGCTAGTTATGAACTGTGTTCGGACATGGAGATCGAAATTCTTCGACGAATTTCAGAAACTTTAGCTGCTAATGATTGTTTGGATATATGCGTTAATATCTTCGTCAAGGTATGTTTTATTTGCAGCTATAGACTTCATGGTACATGAATCCAAGTCCAAACTGCCATGGATTCGTATAACTTTTTCCATTTAAACGAAACTTAATTTACCTGCTTTTTCCCATAAGATTTCAAAGTCGCAATTTTAACAGAGAAATAAGAAGAATAAGGTTAAAATCGCTTTACAATTGTATCTGTCCTCGATCAAGATCAAGCAAACATGTTCAAGTATTGTTGAATTTACAGGTGAGATATAGAAGAGCAGCGAAGGCGTTAATGAGGCTGAATCCAGATTACTTGAGAACATACAGTCCTGAAGAAATAGACAAAATGGAGTGGGAGAATTTAGAGACAGCCATAGCCCTTTGGATTCAACACTTCGAGCTTGCGGTCAAAACAGTATTTCTATCAGAGAAGAAACTCAGCAACAGAATCCTTGGAGGAATATTGGAAGGGGCTGTCTGGTTGGAATGCTTTGTCAAAATTGCAGATAAAATCATGGCAGTCTTTTTCCGATTCGGAGAAGGGGTTGCAAGAAGCAGTAAAGAGCCTCAAAAGCTTTTCAAGCTTCTTGACATCTTCGATTCTTTAGAAAAACTTAAACCAGAATTCTCAGAAATCTTTGAAGGTGAAGCTGGAGCTGATATTTGTGCAAGGTTTAGAGAACTGGAAAAACTTCTAGTTCATTCATCAAGCAAAGTCTTTTGGGAGTTTGGATTTCAAATTGAAGGCAATTCAGATGGTTTACCAACGCCACAGGATGGTTCAGTTCCGAAATTGGTAAGATACGCAATTAACTACCTGAAATACCTGGCCACAGATTGTTACATTGCACCAATGGCAAAAGTTCTTCGTACAGAACAGGTATGGAAAGCTGGAATCTTGTCAAAACCTGAAACAGACCAGAATTTACTCAATGCAGCCATTGCTAACATATTGGAAGCACTTAAACGAAACGTTGAATCGAAAAGAACGCGTTACAAGGACAAAGTTCTTCCTCATGTATTTGCTATGAATACATATTGGTACATTTATATGAGAACAAGAAACACTGAGCTTGGCAAGCTAATCGGAGAAGAATACCTGAAAGAAAATTACAAGGTTTTAGCTGAGGAATCAGCTTACATGTATCAAAGACAAGCTTGGGTACCACTTGTCAGATTGCTTGAAAAAGATCTGGATACGAGAAAAGATGGCAGCATGGACAAGAAAATGACAAATTCAGTTTTGATCAAAGGCAAAATGGAGACATTTCTGAAAGGTTTCGATGAGATTGCACAAAGACATAGTAAAGGGTCATTTTATGCTATTCCTGATGCTGATTTGCGAGAACAGATTGGACAAGCTATTGTCAAGTTACTAGTTCCTGCTTATACCAAGTTTCTGGAATTGCATGGAAATTTGTTGGGATTGGAAGGAGTGGAATGTGTTAATCCTGAATTGATTCAAGGGATGTTGAGCCAAATTTTCAACGGTGCGGATCGAATGGGTGATGGCAAGTCTAAACCGAGAGATGCTAAAGGTTGGATGCATGGAGGAACTTCGGCATCTGCTGCTGATGCTGAGATGAAGGGTTTTGGGCGGTCCAGATCAAATGCCAGTGACTTGTAGTGTCTTGATTAAGAATTTCCTTGTACAGTGGAACCATTTGGCATGTTTTTTGGTATCATCAATCATTGAATTTCTTGACAAACACACACGAGACGGTTGCTTGATAACGAAGACCATGATAATATGCAGATGTTGGTTATATATATCAGCTTTGTTTATGTTAACTTTGCAATCATCAATTCGATGGAGCTTTGAAAATTTCACAGTATTTTATGTTTGATTTGCTAATTTGAATAACATTCATCGATTAATATATATAATTTATTGAAGATAATAAATGAAAGTTGATAATTCTTAGATGCAAATAGACTTAATATTTTTCATTATATGATGTTCCAATCCTCTTATGGCTTTTTTCGAATTTGATATGTCATAATTACATAGGATGACATGTGTCACGTAGGCAACAAAGACATATCACCCTCTCTAACCATCCATCATATATTAGAAGAAGGAGAGGATCGGAAAACTAGCTCTATCTAATAAGATGTTGAATCCATTTATTTGTGGGAGTTTTTTTCATAAACAAGAAAGAGAGAAGTCACCAAGAATACCCAGGAAGAGTAGCGGCAACAATCCTTATTCAAGTCGTGGGCTTCAAAAGTTTTCTGCACTTGTTTCTGAACTTGAAGAGAAAAGGCAACAGATCTATTCCCAAGTCGGTGCTCAACATGTATCTTTGGTTCGTTTCGTTTATTCAAGCTCAGATCAACTTGTCCCTTTAGTTGTTAAGCTGAAACATCAAAGCAAGGCCAATCTTGATGATCCTCACCCCAATACTTGTAGCAATAACACAGAATTTTCACGAGAAGTCGATAAGAAGAATAAATGGACAAGGCCTCATTACTATATGCCACTGTTTGTAATATTGATTTTGGTGTTATTGGCTTTGTTCGGAAGGTCGCTAGCGATATTATGTACATCCATCGGGTGGTATTGGGTCCCTTCATTGACTTCAAAAACACCATCTTCTTCGACATCAGTAAAGGGGAAGCAACCTCTGACAAGATTCAGTGCACTTTCTCCCGCAGGTAGTAACAAGCTTATCGACAAGTTTAAACCGTTTCCTGTATGACCTTATGAGCAATATTAACCCACACCATTCATAAATAAAAATGAATATTTACATGTTTATTGGAATATTACATCTTTGATTGGAATTGGTTACGGTATTAAGGAGATCACCATAGTCTATATCATGCTTATTGTCATAGAGATGCATAGGATTGCCCACCCCATGTCAGACCTTCTAGATAAACAATTCACGAATTAATGTTCTAATTAAACGAGCAGGCCGGGCTCAACTGGGCAAGGATTGGGCTGGAAACCGAAAGATTCGACGGACCGTGAAACGTTGCAGGTTGGATTGGATAAGCTGAACCCTTCTCTTTCGACCACCGTCCATCGCAGCCCTCCTCCTCCGATCATTGGTGAAGCTGTGGTTGGAATCTCCCACCCCAATACATGTATAGGATCTCTTCCAACTGTTTGTGTTATTGGCCCACCGAATTCTGGATCTTATCTTCTCTTGTAATGAATATTTCATTCGCTCAAATGAACAAAAAAAATTCTATCAGTCAGTTTGAGCAGTTTAATGCAAGAATCGAGTAGCCAAACGGAGCAACAATTAGTCATTTTCTTCAACCAGACAATTATTGCAGTCGGAAATCTTGACATTATACAACTTCCAAGAACATCAACATCAAAGTTCGACGGACAAAACTGCAAGGTAAATTTTCCACGAGAACGTTCAATGGCACAGGGAGTTCCAAAGTGTTAAAATTGGATTCTTGTGCGTTTCTAAAGTCCAACCTGAAGAAATTTCTGTCATGATTACGTCTATTTTAGCATGTATGCTGGTGGGATCCAGTACCCAATAATACCCGCATGATCAGGACCAGTCACTTACCCAACCGGAAAGACATAGAATCATGGGTTTCGTTTTGTTTAATTTTTTATCTTATTTTTTAATTATTTTAATTTTTTATCCAGCGCACTCTTTATTTTTCTTTTTTCTTTTTACTAAAAACAGTTATCCAAAAAAGATAAATAAATAAATTCTAACAAATAATTAATAAAATTGTTAATAAATTAATATATTACAAATCAAGTTTATTATTGATTAAGAAAAATTTGACCCCTCTCTTATTTATTTTATTTTGCATTAAGTTAAGGTTTAGTGGACTCTGTTTCAAATTTAGAATGAAAGTGTCAATATTATAAGTTCAGGGACTTATTTGATATTTGACAATAGAACTTATTTGAGTGAGTTAGTTATCTGAAAGCGCGTCAACAGACAGATAAATACAATTTAATATTTCGAAGTCCTCGGAAACAGAGGGAAAACGAAGAGAATTGGACGCAGAAAGATGGGGATACTGTGTTTCGCTTGCTTCGACGGAGGAAACAGCAAGCGACAGAGAGAAGAAGACGATAGGCGGGCTGCTTCTGAAGCTCGTGCCAAAGCCGCCGAGGCTGCCCAGAGACGGTAAGATTTGGATTTCACAATTTCTTTAAATTGAAATCAGAAAGACTGGTTTGATTTGAAATTGGTGAATGCTTTTAGGGTTTTGTTTAGAAATCGGAAGTGGAGTAGTTTTATCGATTTGATTGATTGAGTTTATGCTAAAAAGAAATTGAAGATGAGGATATCTTGTATTAATGATGATCTACTCCAATCCTTAAGAACAGTGGTTTCTTATTGGCTAAGAAACTGCGATTTTTGTTTGCATTGCAGGCAAGAGGAATTTGAAAAATCTGCTGCAGGAAGAGCTGCACGTGCCCAACTAAAAGGAATGGCTAAACAATCTGCCAATTCTAATAAAGGCGAACCAGTTCTCAAGGTTTATTTTGTTTGCCTGCTCGTTACATTTTTATGTCAATATCATATGATCCAATTAGCAATTGAAGATAAATTCTGAAATGTTTTGACCAGATGTTTCCCTGTATTCATATTTCACACAAAACCTGAATGTTTAACCCTTCTCCTGATATTGGTTTTTCTGTTAATGCAGTGGCAAGTTGGTTAGTGAATCCTGTTACCTGTTTGCAGCATCTATTGTAAGTAACTCTGTGTGTCTGTTGTATATAATGAAAAAAACTGTTAATGATTATGGCAGTAGGATTTACTCTTTTCTGTTTGATTATTAGTGCTGCTTTCTGCAGCTGGCATCTGGATTTATACATGTGAATCAGTACTAATTTAGGATGTTTTCTTGGCATAATTCCTGGAATGGAAATTAGGTGCCTGACTTATTTTGTTATTTGGGCATATAATAAACCTAGCTTCGCATATATAGGAATAATCTGTAAATGACAAGATTTTCAGTAATACAAGTTCCAGAAATATGACTTCTATGAGTTTCTGGTTTTGTGTCGTGAAATAGAATCTGACATTACTTTTCTGTTGTAAAATAGAATCTAACTACAAAGTTTTGTTTGCTGTGCTGTATTTGTGACAGGATTCACCCATCTCAGTATCGCATTACCAGTGTCTGTAATCTGATGCCAATTGTTCTTTAATATCTTTGTAATAGATGCTCCATCAGGGCTGTAAATATCCCCCATAAGTTTTCTGTACCTTAACCTTTCTAATCAGTAAGAATCATCAAATCCTTTCTTCACAAATGCTGTTTTCATTGGTGAAACTGCATTGCAGATACTTGCAAGATCACACCAGGAGGGCTAAATTTGAAAAAACAAAATTACTTTCTTTGATTGCAAAACTTTACAAAGAATGGGTTAAAGCAACTTCCCGAGTTAATAATAAGGATTCTTCAGATGATCTGCCACAAGAACAGGGCAAGGCTCGAGCAAGAGTTCAAGAAATTAACCTTCTCTTAGCTTGTCTGCTGTTTCTGTTGGGATTCTTCTTTGCAAGGACTCCAACTAAACTCTATCCTTATTGCCTTCTGCAATATCACTTTCTTTCTCGAGTTGGGTTTAAGTTTAAGTTTTTAACATGATTATCGATTTAAATTTTTGTTGTCATTTTTTTAGTATTATTTAAAATAATGGATATTGCAAAATTCATCTAACTCTAAATTAATTTAAATGAATATCGAATAAGATTATTAAAAAATAAAATTTTAAAACATGATAAACATTGAATATATTTAATAAAGAAAAAGGTAATCTGAGTCATCATGTTGTCTAAGCTGTATTAAAAGTAAACGCAGCAGCTCTTATAATTTTATCCAAAATCACATTAAATGAGACACCCCTTTTTCCTTTTTTTTTTTGTTTTTTTGGTAATCTAGGTGACGGTGATTGCGTTCCTTTAATCCTGGAATCTATGATCCAACCCGTAAGGATCATAATGGGTAAATTTAGGTCTCAACAAGTATGAGTATTAACTCCCGATGTAAAGTCCAGCAGGACTTACAAACTTTATTACTCCTTCCCTCTCCTAGGGATTTACAAATCAAGTTACTTTCACTCGAACCTGCAATCTAGTACCATCCATTCCAAACCGCTGAGCTAGCCCGTGGGGGTACCCCTCTCTTTCTAAGATATCCGTCCGGCATATGCCTTTTCGAATATATCCATTTCCTCTCCCCTATTTCACTACACAAGTCGCAGTTTCCTTGTAATAATTTATTTTATTTTTCTTTTTGAGGCTAAAGATGCCTCTAAAATGTGGAAGGAAATACGAGACAGAGAATCGGGCACAGCCCGACCTACTTCCTTCACGAATCGGGTTAAATCAAACCGGATCGCTAATCTCCAACTCTCAAATTACAAAGAAATCGTTTCTCCGCATAGAGGATCCGTAAACTCTCTTCAGGTGCACCTTAATTCAACGCTCTCTTCTGTCTTTATTCATGTTTTGCTGATTATGCTGAAAGCTAAAACTATCAGGTCGATTTGACTGAGGGAAGGTATTTATTGAGCGCTGCAGCAGATGCATCAGTTGCTGTTTTTGATGTTCAACGAGCTACTGAGCTTGAAGCAGGTTTTATTGCTAAACACAATTATCTGTTTGTTATTGACAAGCAACATGAAACGGCACATAGATATGCCGTTTCCTCTGCCACTTGGTATCCAGTGGATACAGGTTTGTTTATCACAGGTTCTCATGATCATCATATCAAAGTTTGGGATACTAATACCTCTCAGGTGTGTACTATCATCTATCGATCAACATCTCCATTTTATCCATGCTTTAATTGGTTATTTAATTGATTGATTGATTGATTGTTAAAATATGGTGATAGGTAGCTGTGGATTTTAAATTGCCTGGAAAGGTTTATAGAACTGCTATGTCACCCTTGGCTACTTCTCACATGCTTATAGCTTCAGGAACTGAAGATGTTCAAGTTAGACTTTGTGATATCGCTTCTGGTGCGTTTGCCCACACGCTATCCGGTCACCGTGGTATGCTTGTTCTCCAACTCATTTATGCATCCTTTTGATGTAGTTTCTGCCTTGAACTCGATAATATAATCCATCCGTTGCTCTTAGCAAGGGACCAAGCTAGAAAAGCTATTCAGTTGGGACAATTTAAACTGTATATTGGCCTGTAAAGAACACATAGATCCACAAGCTAAAAGAACTATTATTTAAAAATAGATGCGTTAAACATAAGTGTTATTGCAAATCAAAAATAAATTTACAATATCAAAATGTTGAATAGGAAGTTCAATATGAAAATAAAGATAAATTTTGATCATGGGTCAAGGATAGACTTTTTAAATGGAGGGTTAAGATAAATCTTAGTTACAGGGTAAATCAAATAATTATATGAAATTTTTTTCATCATATGTAGTTTTCTAGTGACTATGGGAGCAGTGGAGGCAAGTGTCCTCGCTGCCCCTAAGATGGCACCGGCCCTGCTTAACAAGTCGCGTATGAGATTGTTCTTGCATTTTCCCATACAGATGTGGGTCAAAAGATCAGTATTGTTATTGTTTTTAATTGTGTTTGCTTACGAGTAAAGTTGTTAGGTGACGTGGACATTTAAATTTTTTGTTATTTATTGCTATGGCAGATGGTGTTATGGCAGTAGAATGGTCTACATCAAGTGAGTGGGTTTTGGTTACAGGAGGATGTGATGGTGCCATACGTTTTTGGGATATAAGGCGTGCTGGATGCTTTCGTGTTTTAAATCAGTCTCAGTCTCAGCTTGGGAGACGCCCTCCTGTCCTTACACGCTCTAGTACAAATAAGGTCTCTTTCTTTGTGTCACAAGCTTTTGCAGGAGTATGGTCAGTGTTATGTATGAGTTGTGTTCATTGATGCACACTGAGATTCCGATGTCAAGCTAAATTCATATCCACCAATGTTTCCCTAAATTATTTAACCTGGTTCCCTTTGTCTATGACATATGGTTCTCAAATTGCTTTGTTACAGTAGATAATTCAGGTTTTATCCGTTAAAACCTTCATTCTTTTATCCATTAAAAATATTCAGGTTTCATCAAGGACTCTATCAGCAGGTCAACATTTGTCTTCAAAATCACGAGCACAACAAAAGAAATCAGCTAGTGGAAATGGAATGAAGCATGTTGCCCCTAGTAGGACTCCAGCCAAGGGACCTGTCAAGCAGAGATTACATCCAGGGATGTTATCTACTCAAGATCATGCAACTGCTCATTATGGTGCTGTTACTGGTCTAAAACTAACTGAAGATGGAATGTATCTCATAAGTGCAGGTTTTCTTCTTCTTCATTACCTAAAGTGACTTTGATTTGTCATTTAGTGTCTAAACTTAGATTATCCATGCGATATTACAATATGCATATTGAGGCTAGCTTTTAGATCTTTTAGATATAGTGGTGCTTGGTTAATGGTAGATAGGCAGTTTGAAAGTTGATTTAGTTCCTCGTTACCCCAGGCTGTAATGTTCTGCTTCAGCTCAAAGATTCAGCTGGTTTTTCATATTGGTGCCAAAGTTACCTGAACGTGAAACCTGTCTTTTATTGGTGGGTTGTTACGCACCCAATTCCATAACACTGTTCCCGCTTAAACCGTTTGTCATGTTTCAAGTAGTTTATAGATTAATCTTTAGATTTTAGATGGATGACTGAAAAAGTTGTTTTTAGTGACTTGATGAACTGAAAAGAGGCATCTGCTCGAGAATCGTCAGTCAATAAAGTTTTTATGATGCAAAGATTATTATTGTGCTTTACACGCAAGTCCCTTGAAATTAAAGTTCTTCTGTTGTTTGTCGAATAAGTTCATATTGGTTCCATTTTTGTCTCACGAATTTTTTTGTGCGTTAGTTTTTGGAAGCAATTTTTTTTTTTTTTTCAATTTCTTTTCGACTAAATCTTTCTTTTCCCCCTCTCAGGTTCAGATTCAAGAATGCGATTGTGGGATGTTGAATCTGGCTGCAACACACTTGTAAACTATGAGACTGTTCGCCTACAAACTAGCAAGGCGATTCAGTTGGCCACAACACAGGATTCTTCCCTCGTTTTTGTTCCATGCATGACAGCTGTGAAAGTAGGAATTTTTTCTGCATCTCTTTGAATTGAGTTTTTTTTTTTTAATAAAACAAATATTACAATTCTAGTGGAATCGTGACCATTTTTTATAATGGCTAGGCTTTTGATGTTTGGTCGGGTACCACTTCCACGACATTTCGTGGCCACTACGAGTATGTGAATTGCTGCTGGTATAGCTCACAAGATCAGGTTCGGTCCCGTTCTGTACATTTTCTTTAAACCTCTTCTGAATTTCTGGATTTCTGGTGTGAGGATGTCCTGTTTGTTACGCTCCAAATTAATCGTTGTCATGCAATTCCAGTTATGAATTCCCTTGCCTAACGGAATTCATACATCCAAAATAAGAAGTCGATATTATGTTTTTAACCCATCCTCTGTTAGAAATACCAAATCCAGTTTCACTCTGTTTGCTTCACTGCAATTCGATATTTCTTTCTTGTACAGGAAATATACACTGGTGGCAATGATAGACAAATTCTGGTTTGGTCTCCTTCCAGATTGATCGACATGGTAGTCCTTTTTCTTCATGCAATTTATTGTTGTCAATATGGTTTTGCATGGATGTGGCCAGCAAATACAAGATAAGCACCATTCTTACCGAACTTGGAAATGAACATGCAGGACACAGGGCCAGCTGAGGATGAGGATAACTGGAGTGAATGATTTTATCTCTTTGTAATTGTCGCAGTTATCTAAGGGATCTGTATGTTACATTTTGTAAGTTTGCTGTTTTATTCCACTTCTTGATTCATTATTCTTAACTTCGTGCCAATCAATATTGGCTGGAACTTTACCCTATTTCCTTGTATGATATGAGGACCTTTTTTCCCCTCCCGACTGTAATTTATTGTTCACTAACGAATTATCACTTTGGTTTTGTCTCTGAACTTCTCTTCTTTTACTATCAAATTTAAGATTGCTCGTATAAGCCCGGTCTCCCATAGAGCCATGTGCTGTTGTGGACGTGTTTCTGTACCCCTCCTCTCTGTCTATAAGCTCAGTCCTCCCGCTTCCTTTCCGCTCTCCCTGTGACCCCAATTTTCTCATTTCTGATATTTGGCTCCCAAGTCCATTAGCGAAATTCAGTCCTATTTTGAAATCCATTGCAAGAATACGGCAGCACAGTTATTTTGATGGTCTTTGTTTGATGAGAATAAACAAGTGATTACTTGCTCTGGAGCGATGAAGATATTAGTTAAAGCTTTAAAAACAGATCAACAGCTAAAGAAAACGCAGCATGTTTTTTACGAACGCACCATGTTTTTTACGACGACTATCTCAAGTAGAGGTTAACAGAATCGCAATCGGACGATCAGGAGCAATTCCACTTCCAGTTAGCCTGCTCGAAAATGGCGGCTTGCGCGGGAAAAAAGACGCAGCAACTGATTTATATTCATTATGTACCGTGAGAGAAAATAAAATCAGAGCCGTTAAAGTTGGCATCATGAAACCGCTGATGGAATTGATGGCTAATTTCAGGTCAAACATGGTTGATAAGTCGGCCTTTGTTTTGAGGGTCTTCGTTCCGCTACGGAAGCGAGAACGGCATTAGTAGATGGAGGAGGGATTCCAGTATTGGTCGAGATAATTGAGGCTGGTACACAAAGGCAAAAGGAGATTGCGGTGGCTGTATTGTTGCAGATTTGCGAGGATAATGCATCGTGCTTTAGTCCTTCGCGAAGGTCCGATTCCTTCTTTGATAGCTCTGTCGCAGTCTGGAGCCAATCGCGCCAAACAGGATGTATGCCATTTCCGGTTCGTCAAAAAGTGGTCTCATGGTTTCCTGACGTCAGACTGCCATTTTCAGAATCAATGTCGTGAGCAATACTAATAAACTTAAAACCGAATTAAATATAATTAATTTTTAACGTCGCATCATTCATCTTCAGAAAATAATAGAACATGTACCACAACTTAATCTGCTAAATTGACGTGATGTGCGAACAGGCGGAGGAGACGTTGATAGATCTTATACGACAACCAAGATCCGGCAACGCCATCGCCTGATTGCAGACGTTTCAGTGTGAACTGCTCTCACTCCCTTCCGCGTCTCCATGTTTATCCACGCTTACTGTGAGTAGCCCTGTTCCCTTCGTATCTATTTTCTAAAGGAAAGAAAAGAAGGCTAACAAAATATTTGAAATCATTGGAAAACATACAAGGAAAAATCAATCATTGAAATAGATTCATCTGAATTCGATGAATGTAAAACCCTCGATTAAAATTTCTTGATTACGATTCATGAATTATTTTGCAAGGAATTTCAAAATAGTACGGGTTAAACTTCATAATCCAACGTCCTGTGTAATCTAATTTGTCTTTACCAACAATTGTCGGTTAGATTTCTGTTCATTCTCTCTTGCAAACATTGATAGTTCAGCTAGCATCATGTACTTGGACTAAAGAGATTGTTCGGTAATTTAATAGAATTGATCTCTTACGAATCTTTGATCATTTTGTTAAAATTGTTGACAGGCGTTAGCATATTTCATAGCTTATTTTTTCTCTATCATGTCAAACCTTACACTTTTATCTATGTTTTTTGTGTCCTTCGAACACAATCTATTTATATGTTCGAGTTAGATTAACAGACTATTGTTTTGGATTGCTGCATCACTTAACCAGTGCGGTGGTGCATTTCAATTAATTCCTGCAATTTGAGAAAGCTCCATGCTCAATGTGAGAGAGATTTCGGCCCAGGGGTGCTCAGTGGGAGGTACGTACCTTCATTGTCAAATTCTACATCCTGTCAGCACTTGTATTGGACAGTTTTTAATTCCGACTCCCTCTCTGAATTACATGCATTCCTTAGTTTTTATCTAAATCTAATATAATTGAATCTAATCATATTATTCTTCTTTAAATTTATTATTCTTAAAGCATATTGAATTTCTGTTGTCATTACCATGCATCATAGTAGTATATATCATTA
The DNA here is from genome assembly GCA_948192965.1 of Dalechampia spathulata. Lineage (NCBI taxonomy): Eukaryota > Viridiplantae > Streptophyta > Magnoliopsida > Malpighiales > Euphorbiaceae > Dalechampia > Dalechampia spathulata. The sequence continues at coordinate 53,107 of CANYBF012086847.1, forward strand.
TACATAAAACTTATCTTTTGACTTAATTAGAATAATCCTACAATCACGTAAAACATCTAATGTTTATTCCCATTTGACCTATTTAAATATGATGTATTCTTACATTTATCATTCTTCAAAATGATGCAACCCATCTCAAGCATGAATAAAAAGAGAGGATTCTAGTAGGGATAGCCAATCTAAAATTTCTATCAATTTTTATGATGTGAATTCATTTTAATTATCCATTTAAAAACAGTGTGCTATTTTTAAATTATTATATTAAAAAAAAATTATAAATATTTATTGAACTCTTACCAAGATTTCACAGACTTATTCATTAAATGTTTTTTCAAGGGTATTTCAGTCAAATTCATACTAAGAAATAATTAGTGTGAATTTTACTGAAACAAATGGAGTGGCAGTTGGTCATTAATTAATAGTTTGTTTTAATTATCTGAGCTTATAAATTATAAAATAAGTTAGATTTGTTTATTTTTCATGTTTCGTAGTCTTGTAATTTTAAGTTTATAAGCATAAGTTAATTATGTTTTGAGTGCTAATAAACTTGTTTGATTGGCTGATAAAATTGCAATAAAATAATCTAATATCCTTTTTTTAATCATTTTAATAATATATATTATAAATTGATTTATCGATTTTATTGTATACAAAAGAATAATTATTTTTAAATAAAAAACGTAAATGGATAATTACAATAAAAAGGAGTAGCCATAGATTATTTTGAAAATTAGAACGAGTATTATAGTAGACAATTTGGTTAATCGTGTGGATAACGTCAATAGAACATAAAGTTAGGTTGACAAATACGTCCTATTAAAAACGTGAGAATGAAGAGGTGGACTTTCCCACACCAACAACACTTTTTTATGCCATTAAAAATCATATGCAGTATTTTAAAATTATACATAATAACCTCCCAGAAAATGATACGAGACGGGCCAAAAATCGAAAATAAATCCATGCAAGAGTTGCTATTTTCATTCGCCAACTTGACTCACCCCATCGATCGACGTAGCATAAACCAGTTGATCCAACGGTCCATGACAAAGGACGCACCATGTAGCACGCTGGTCTCGCTCGCACGTTTCCTGGAATATTCTTACCACCAGATGTGAATAAACTCCGCCCGCAAAATTCAGTTATGTCTAAAATAAATAAATATATAAAGATCGGTAGCAGTAGCGCTCATACTATTTTATGGAAATTCTAATTGCAAATCATCCATCTACTGCCATAAGCTCAAGAATTTTAATGGCTATATCTTCCATTGCTTCAACTTTATATGTTTCTTATTTTCTTGATTCTCTTCTCTTTTATTTTATCCATCTCATATCTTCTTCTTCTTCTTCTTTAAGCAAATCCGATCTTTCTCAATTTGTTGTTAGTCCAGCTTGTAGATATTTTTGACATCAATTCAGCTGATTCGTTCAAAAGCAGTTTCTTTTAGCCATGGGAAAGCGTATGTTTCTTTCGATTAGTTTTTTTTTTTTTTTTTTGCGTTTGTGTGTTTAATTCGGGGCTTTGTGCTGTTCATTTCACTTAAATCGGTTCAATTCATGTTTTCTTTTAAATAGGATTTCTTTCTTTTCTTTCTGTTTTTTATTAACTTTTGCTTTTGTGTGTTTAATTTAGGTCGTTGATGTTGTTTACGTTTTATTGCGTCAATCGTACTGAATTCTTTTTTTTTTTTTTTTTGAATACCGACAGGAAGTGTGCAGCGTAAAAAGATAGCGATGTTGGATACAGATGAGGATGATAATAGTAGCGTTAGTTCGTTATCAACTACGAATTGGGATCGGGTTTCTGTTCTGGGGACAGAAGAGGTGCAGCAGCTTGATAAAGAGATTTTATTAGATCAAGCTCTTGATGCTTTATATGAGAAGAGGTTGTTAATCATTTTGTATTGAAATTCTTTTGTAGTTGCTAATTTGTAATTGGTGTTTCTTTGATTTTATCTTATCAATGGTGTTTGATTGTCGTTTTCTTTTATTGTAGGGATGCCACAAAAGAGAGAGCCTTGGCGTCAATTATTGAGGCTTTTAATAGCAATTTGCAGCATCAATTCGTTGAGAAGCAGTAAGGAAATTTTCGCAATTTTTTGGTCTATATTTATTTTTATTATGAATTGGGTGCTATTCATTTTTTGCTCAATTTATTTCTTTCCAATTCTATAAATAGCTGCATGCACGTGGTTGTCGTTACTGCCCCCATGATTCTATTAAATATTTTTGAATTAGATTGGTTCATTGTATGGTTAGTTGCCAATGGTGAACGGTTTGTGTGTTTTGCTTTCTGGGTCTGCAGGTTTGCTACTTTATTACATCAATGTTTGAATTGTATTAAGAAAGGTTCTAGCAAAACAATAGCTCTAGCCTCTCACGCCATTGGTTAGTCTCTAAGCTGTACTGTTGATTCTTTTTGGCACCTTTTGCAATGACTTAGCAATATGGTGTTGTCTTTCCTTTAGGATTGTTGGCTTTGACTGTTGGTTGTGGGAATCATGCACGAGATATATTGGAAGAATCGGTCACTGTCATTTCTCAAGTGCTCAAGTCTGGACGTGGATCTGAATCCACAAAGACAGTAGCGGTATGGATTATTCATTACTTTTGTTAAGAATTGGTATATTAAGACTGCTGGTTTTTGCATAACTTGATTTGATGATTATAGCTGCTGGAGTGCTTGGCTATTGTGACTTTTGTTGGTGGAGATGAGCCTACAGAGACGGAACGATCAATGCAAATCATGTGGCAATTGGTTCATCCTAAACTAGGCTCTAATGTATGTCTATATCTTTTCCTACTTTCATCATTTTTGGGCCTTTGATATGCATACAATTACATGGTTATTCAGATTTCTGAAAATGTTATTCTGTAATTATAATATTATTTCTGCATGATTTTCATTTTTGCATCTCACATATTAATCAATTATAGTCCTTGCTTTTAGGTAGTTGCTGTTAAACCTTCTGCTCCTGTAATAACAGCAGTAGTATCTGCTTGGGCATTTCTCTTCACAACCATGGATGGGTGGACAATGGATCCCAAAGACTGGCAAGAGTATGCTATGCATCAACTGAGATTTTTCTTTTTCTTGTTCTTTTTCTTTTTCTTTTAGGTTTTAGTTTTCCATCACTGGTGAGATTTGAGCCTATTTTGGGTAATTTGTATGTATGGCATAAGATTATGAGGAAATGCATTCATCTGTTTTGTTATTTGATGCAGAATCATGTTTTATTTATCTGGTCTGCTGGATAAGGATGATCGATTAGAACGCATTGCAGCAGGCGAATCTTTGGCTTTAATTTTTGAGATGGGAAGGATAGAAAAATTTGATGGGTCAGTTCAAGATGGAAATAAGTCTCGGGAGGGAATCACGCATTTACAAGGATTAAAATCAAAAATACTGAATCAAGTGAGAAGCCTTTCTGCAGAGGCAGGTGGAAAGGGATCCACTAAGAAAGATCTCAATAGCCAGAGAAATTTGTTCAAGGATGTTTTGGAGTTCCTTGAGGTATTGATTTTTCTGTTTCCTCATTTATCAGATTGGTTCTTTCCTTGGGCTTTTTATGGTGACGGTAGTTTGCACATTTATTAGCACGGATATTGCCCTGAAATCTCAATGAAGATTGGAGGAGATTCATTGCAGACTTCAACATGGTCCCAGTGGATACAGGTTTTTACTCTCTTCTTCACATTTACCTAATCGCCAGTTTGGTGCGTATGAACAGAACTCAAGGCCTTCGCATATGTTTTTGGCAGTTGAATTTCTTAAAGCGCTTTCTTGGCAGTGGGTTTGTTAAACACATGCAGGTCGGTTTGCTCTTTTATCTTCTATTCTTTTTCTAAGAAAATATCCTATGTGCCCACTTCTTATCATATTGTTTTCTTCGAAACAGGATAATGAACTGCTTCATGATGTCTTCGGTTTCATGCCAAAGAAAAAATTGCTTCAAGCAGGCGGGATTTCTAGTTTTGAGAAGGTGAGTTTTTAAAACTTCCTGTTGCCCCTGTCTAGGCCCCGGTCCTTGGCACAGTTTGTTGGTACAAGGGAATTTAGTTTGTTCTAGTCTTGTGGTCGGTGTTTCGGATGTCCAGTCTGCCTGCCTCTTGGTTCTCCTTTCTTTGTTTGTTAGGGGTCTAATGGGAAAAAAATTGCTTATTGTAGAGGATGTACAGGTCCCCAAACTCAGTTGTCAACAAAGCTAGGACGCAGAATTTGAACAAACAGCGGATGATTTCCAAGGTGTTTCCTCCGTGCAATGTTAGAAGATTTAGTTGATTTCATATGCTTAAATGATATTTCAGGGCTCGGCATCGTCAGCTGTTAGTTGTTGTCATTTAGCTTGTTGACGTTTTGCTTTGCTTTTCTCATTTTTCCAGGATAGAAATGTGGGGCATTTTGCAGTTAATAGCAGCGACGAGGATAACTGAATTTATCACTTAGGAGGCTGTGTTGTCCACTCTCTATACCAGTTTCTTGTTGAGCTTTAAAGTACTTATTGCAACTGTACCGCGGTCACAGAAAGAAGAAACTTCAACTTCTTTTTGCAATATTAGATTCATTAAATAATTTGTAGTTCATGTTGGTGGTGGTCATATTATAATAAACACAACATGATGCTGTTGGATTATTTACCTTGACAGAACGCCAAAGGGCTCCGGAATTGCCACACGTGTGATTTATATTATAGTTTGCAAATAGTAACTGAACAGTTGACTTTCTGACCATATACTTCTTTTCCAACCTCCATACGGAAAATGTGGTTTTACCAGCTTTGAAGGAAAAACAGCTTTACCAGACCTTCCGGACACAGAATCTATAGATTTCTTGATCTGAATCTGTCGCTTAGTTTTCCATTCTCCTCCTATCCATGGAATAAACGAGTTTATTTATGGTCAGGAGAATAACGTTCATATCGGAGCATCTAATTCAAGCCTGAAACTTCTGATTAGGTAATCACGTTCATGTCGGAGCATCTAATTCAAGTGATTTTACAGAAACTGTTAATTTGGGAAGGAACTCACCAGGATTTTATGCTTGTCAAGATTCTTGTGAAATGCGTCTCGATGATCCTCCTTACGGTGTAACAGAACTCCATCAACTCCTCTAAAGAATTGAAGTAATGTATTGTTGCTCTTGAGACATGGTCCACAACTTCTGCAAGAAACATATTTGTTTTAGCAACAACAGAAGGTAAAACCTGTGAGAAACTATCCAACAACTGTTAACAAAATATCGTGATTCTCACAGTTAGCGTCTTCAAATTACCTGCAATGTCTGATATTACTTCATCATCTCCCCTCCTGTCAATCCTTGGCAAAACTTCACAGTCGTTTAGGCAGCAAGTATCATTTGATTTCACACTTTGAAACCTATGCAGACTTGAAACGAGCACGCTCAAAACAGGACTTACTAAACAAAGGTCAATACATTGCATTGTTTAAATTGTACAATCAAAAACAGTAATATAGTATTTTATATTGTTGCATTCTTATTTCATCAATGTAATTGACCACATCCCATTCCATGATTGAAAATGAATATAATTCAAGCAAACGACCACATGGAGAATTTACAGTTTCAGGAAACTAAGTGTTGTCGGTAGAATCATCGACGACCTGGTTTCTCTGTATTACTGCCACTGTTATGTCACCCAGAACATGTGTACCACATAACACATTTATACCTTCAGGCAAACCTTCTACCCTTCGCAAACTAGATCATCAGACCCAATCAAAGTTGGTTTCTTTGGGCAAAACCAGAGCAATCAGGCAGTTGGCTGCATCAGCTGCAATAGAAAGCATGGAACAGGTTTCATGCGAGTATGGAAGTATGAAGAGAAGCCTTGCCCACATGGATTTCACAGCTGGAATTTTGATTACTCCAGCACATTCCCTTTGTTTCAAGTATGAAATGAAGTCCTGAAACTACATATCTGAAAGTCAAGCACAAGCGTACACAAAATGAAAGGCAAGAGAAATGATCACAGCATGAGGGTAGAGTGCGTGTGTTCGAGTAACACTAGCATGGGTTGAAAGTTTCTCACGATAATGATGTTTACCGAACCATCTGAATGTAAGGCAATATAGTCTCAACGTGCTATTAATAAATTCTAATTTGGTGATATACATGATTGTTGTCTGAATAACTAGACAAAAAATGGAAAAAGTGCTTAAGTTATGAAAACAGATATTCCCGATTCAGAGAGTCAGACCAATCAGTTAAATGCTTGGTTACTTAGGACGAGGGAAAAACCAACAAATTAAATAACTTACGCCTTTCTGGTCGGTTGCAGAAGACGGAATCAACTGGCACACCTCCCTCTGCATCAGAAAGTTAAAACCGTAAATATCACCTTGGAGAAAAACAGGGAAAGAGACACAGCAAAGAAATTTAGCCTCTGAAAAATCATCTGGATAAAACATTAGCGACATTTCTTTCCTCTAGGGGCCTTCTTGATCATTCATGGAGAAACTCCCCATGAATGATGCTTTGCCATTTGAATTTAATTGAAGGTATCAACCCCAACTCATGCTTTTATCATTTAGAGGTCTATTACTTGGATTAATTAACACAACTTTCTAACCACTCATTCTAAGACAAGATATCTTGATTTTGAGGTTACAATAGGGTGCCCTTGAAAGGACTGAAGAAGTAAATTGAAGCAGTAAATAAAAGTGGAAGATGATCAGAGGAAACTTCAAAATTTTTTATTTGCTCGATAACATAATAGAAACCTGCCCAAAGAAGGAAAAAGAAGAGATTCCATGAGAGTCTTTCATGCAGTTTATTCTGGATTAGAAATGCTCATCCTTTCAGAACCCCATTAAGCAATGCAATACATTGAAATTCTTAACAAGTTCTGAAAGACTACCTCAAGTTATGTCAGAGTTAATAATGTAAATAGCTGAACAGTACCAATGTAAACACAAACCATGACAGATATAATAGAGAGAGACTGAAACAGAAATGTTTGTGGACTCACTTTATGTGGTGGAGTACTAGAAAATGTTGATTTCACATGCCGAAAGTCAGTACGTTTGGTCATATCGAGTTTATTTGGCCATCTGCACCGGTAACAAGTTATGAGGACAACAAATTATTCTCACATTTCAATAAAATCCAATCAGATGAAAGGGGGAACAAAAGGAAGGCAGCTCTTACTCCACAGGTTCAGAAATTGGATTTGAATATTTGCATATCTCAGAGTCGACTTTGCATGCATAAATTGTGCAATAGTGAACCCCGCTTTTACATAATGTCCCCTGCCACCGATATGGATTTAAAATAACAGAACTGTCAACATCAGTTGATTCTGTAAGAGGTGGAGGTGGAGGTGGAGGAGGTGAAGTAGGTGGAGGAGGAGCAGGCGGTGGAGATGGTGGCAATGGAGGGGGTACTTCAGGCTGAGGAGCTACAGATGCTGAAGGTGGTGGCATAACGGGTAGGGGAGGAAGTGGGGGTGGATGGGGGATCTCAGGCTGAGGAGGCATGGATGACAAAGGTGGTGGAACAGGCACAGAGTACATATGGTCAAAATGTGACATTGGAGGTCTCTGAATCTGAGCTAGTGGAGTCACGGAAGCAGGTATAAAAGGAGGTGCCACACTGCTACTCTGATAGCTATTAGGCATTACCACTGGTGACATTGGATTCAAAGGAACATGATGACTTAGACCCCTTGGATCCCATGCATTATTTGGAGGAAGGTAAACAGGTCTGACAAATTGAGACGACTGGAACTGTGGTGGGGGGGGAATAGGCCTTCCTTGAGCTGCAACACTTGGAATGCTACTAGGTGCAGGATGAAGCTCAATTTCATTTTGCTTGTACATCCACATATGTTCAGGAGCAGCAGAAACAGCACGGTTGCCTAAAAATAGCATATTTTAAATACAAAACAGAAAAAGAAGTTAATTAAAGATTGTTAAAGAGTGAAATATCACCTCCTTGTGAAGGATCCATCCCTCCAAATGAATGTAGACCTTGAAATGCAGTCCCATGATTCTCTGCTTGTATTCTAGGTGACACAAGTTCAACAGAGCTTCCATCAGGTTTCATTGAGACAGGTGCAGGATAGTTCTTTCCTGGTTGACTGACCAAATAGAAGGAACAATCTCTAGTCAGATTACGGAACAAAGATATTGCTTTCATGTGGCAAAATTATCTAAAACTAGAAGACTCTAATCAGTTATCTCTCAAACTCTCCCTTGTCCAGAGCAAGGGAATACACAACAGTGGAGAAAAAACGCATCTCATTCTGACTTGCATTCAATTATCTCTCAAATATAAGCCAATGACGAGCATCCAAAGATCCAGTTATACATCTTGCATTCGCAAATTCACCAGAGCATGCACATGTAAACATACCAGTAATAAGACTCAATCATCATAGGAGAGATGCTGAAAAACCATTTCTAGACAAATTAAAATGACATGAAAACAAGACAACCAACTTAGAAAGAAAGCTAATTCTGTATCAGGAAGTTGTGCAGTTGCTTTTTCCTAGTTACTCTGAACACTGGTTTGTATACCATAAACTTGACAATACCAATTCCTATTTATAAAAGATGTTTGCAAAATCAAAACCACAATTCTATAGGAAACGACTCAGCAATCTAATAAAGGAATTAACAGAACAGATAATTCAAACCTGAATTCAATCTGAAAGAATGTTCCAGAACAACTGCGAAGATTTTTCAAAACAATACTTGCAGCATCAACATTGCTACAATCAAGAAACCAACCACAACCCATCTGCATGCTTGCTCGTGTCAACCTAACAATGGAACCTACACTGGAAGTAGCAAGATTGCAAACAGACATTAGCTCATCATCTGTAATGATATGGGAGCTAAAATTTGGAATACAAATCCACAGTGTACTCGATGGAACTTGATCCACATCCCTCATTGAAGCAGTATGGCTACTTCCAGATGCATAATTGTCAAAATAGTTAGGGTTTTGGCTAATGTTGTACTTAGTGCGTAATGATGCAAATAAGGATGACAAGTGAGACATCCTTGTCCGACCACTGTCAGAAGGGCTCTCAACCATGGCTTGAGTATGAGGTGATTCAGTCTTGCACATGCTTACAGAACTACTTATTCTAATGTCAGGATGGATTGGGGTGGGCATTGATCTTCCAGCATCCATTTGAGGCAATGCAGCATTAACTGATCCGGCATTAAATGGTGGCAGATAATTACTCTTTTCTCTCTGATGTTGCCTGAGATGTGCTATGATAGCAGTAGCTTCTTCAGGTGCCTCAAACTCCATCAGTAATGCTCCTTCATTGCTAAGATCAGTGATCATGTAAGGACCATTGTACAGCACCTTTCTGGACTCGTGTAGAATCTCATCCCTTGCCCATTGACTTGGAATATTTCCAACATAAACATGACAACTAGAACCAGCTGCAACACCATCCACAGCACCCCGAGTTCCCGATCCTGCATCCACAAACTTTACCTGCCAAGGAAAATGACAACGCATATATTCTCGGGCCATTATGGCATCAATTATGTTCCTGTACTCCACCAGGGCAAATCCTTTGACAGAAAATAAGTAAAACTGTTCTACAGGACCAAATCTTTCAAGTTGAAACCTCAAATGAGTTTCAGATGCATCCGGGCCAATAGAACCCAGCCAAAGCTGTCTAGATGCAGAGAAAATTTCCAATGCAGCAGAGTCTCCATCAGAAAACCAACCAGTTGCATTTGTTGAATTGTATGATGCCCCAAAATGATGCTTAGGAGAGGGAAATGCATTATTTGTAGTTCCACTAAATGATCTAAGGGCAGGTGACCCAAAATCCATGCTTGAAACTTGACTTTTGTCAACATGACCACTGTGACTTCTACCATCAAGTGAATTGCTCCTAGAGTTTGATCTTGAGAGAGGTGACGGCATATGTTGGTTCGACAAGTCTCTCTGCAGGGAACACCTGCCATGTGAAGAATCTGGCGGGTCACTTGTCGGTCTGTTGATAGACCTTGAGCCTTCACTATCATGGCTGCCACCTGCATTGAAATACAACCAATTTAAAACTTCCAAGGTTGAAAATAATGACTAACAATATTATTGCAAAACTTTCAGAAGTTTTTAGCTTACCATCTTTACCAGGAATCTCAGTGGAGATTTCACGTTGATTAGAGGTCCTAGATAGGCACTGCTGGTTAGTAAACTTTGATGCATCAGAACTTTCATCATCGCTGTCCACTTGGATGTCTTCCAGTTTACTAAGTTCTGTGTATGACTCAAAGATACCTTCTAAATTGGATCTAACGTCTGGTGCAACTACAAACAATTGCATGGAATGTTGTTTCTTATATTTAGCAAACATCCAACTTCTCAATGATGCATTGCTTTTAAGAACCTGCATAAGCAAACATCAGCTCCAGACCATGACAGGGAGGGACAAACAAGATTTCTGCACTTGCATACCATAAATAACAAAGAAACTAAATAAATTACATTACTAAATTTCCACTAGGTGCTAATCACAGTCATGTCCTCAAAGTTCATATATATAATTTATATAATGCACACAAGTAGAATAATCTAAAGAAGCAAATAGAAATATGGAATAAAAGGCATGGTATGACCTTCCTACAAATAATTTATGATC
>CANYBF012087505.1:0-10569 GCA_948192965.1 Dalechampia spathulata
ATCTCATTCCATAAACTCTTTATGGATTCTTCTGTACTGTTCCAATATCATGGACTTCAATATATAGTTTAATACTCCAAGTAAAACAAGTTCATTCAAAACATTGTACTATATAATGAATAATGCCTTTATTAATAAAAAGTATAGTACAAATACACATGATGCTCTAGAGCATACACTAACATAAGTTTTAGGTTTTGTACCACTCTTAGGATGTTTGATATATAAAGATGTTAGGCAACAAAGATGATGACTGTATACAACAAAAAAGAGAGTGAGAATGTTCTTTGTGTTTGTAAATTGTATTGCTTAAGGCTAAGCTTATGAACATGTATTCCATTTACATTATTGAAATTAAAGCACTTGCTTGAAAATGCTAAGACTGGTATAAAGTGTTCAATATGCATTAAGCTTAACTCTTATTATTAACTAATTCCTTAAAGATTTTCCAATTAACTATTTTAACTCCTTTTGTTTTCAAGCTCTAAATTTTGTATGAGCCACTCCTAATAAATTTTTAATCTTATCTTAACTTTTGTGTGATCCACCTTTATAGATTTTCAACTCACAAGACTTTCATTTTTATTGTACCCTTTATTCTAGACAAAATATTTCTTTAGTTAATCAAGGTTAACTAGTTCGGTAAACTCATTACTTCTAAGTTTGAGATACAAACTACACCTTTAGACAATATCTTCTTAATTAGGAATGGGATATTATGAGTTAGGCCTAAATTTCTCTCATGGGTCTTGTATAAGCATTCTAACTTGCTTTACAACAAGATCACCTTCCTAGATAGCTATAGATTAGACCTTCTTATTGAATTCATTTGCCATTTGCTTCTTATAAACTTGTAGATGATACAAAGCCTTTAGTTGCTTCTCATTAATGGCTATGAGTTGTTCATACCTAGCCCTTTTCGACTAAACTTTTGGCAACTAAGATTTTAGAATAATTTGAAGCGATTTGAGCTCCACTTCTATAGGCAATATGACTTTTATCTTGTAAACTTGAGAGTAGATGGTAACACTCATTAGACTTATAGTGGTTTAGTAACTCCACAAGGCATACAATAACTACTTATGCCAATCTTAGTAAGTTTGCATTTTCTTTGCTAGGATCTTCTTAATGGTTTTATAAGCTACTTCAACTACCCCAGTTGCTTGATAATGATATGAAGAAGACCAATGATGCTCAATCTCATATATTTCTAATAGATCTATAACCTGACCTTAAAACTGCACTCCATTATCTAACACTAGGTGGTAAGGAACCCTATAATAACATATGAGATTCTTTTCAATGAATTTATCAACTTGCTTTACCCTTATTTTTTTGTAAGATTATGCCTCCAGTTATTTTGACAAGTAATCAATTACCACCAGTATTTATTGATGCCCATTAGAAGCATTATGATGAATCTCAATTATGATGTTAATTGCTTATATTGAGAATGACCATGGCATTGAGAAATTATGCAATTCAATTAATGGGATGTGAATCAAATCTTCGTGTATCTAACACTTTTGACATCTTTACATATATTATGTGTAGTCTATCTTTAAAATATGTCAGATATAACCTTAGTGTAAGATTTTTTTATATAAAGCAAATATATTCATATAGGGTCCATAATCATTAACATGCACTGTTTGCATGATCGTTTCAATCTCCTTCCTCGATATGCACCATAGTTCTAATCAGTTGAATATTCTTCCATAACAAACACCTTAATGCCAGGTAAAATTAGCTATTAGCCTTCATAGCGCTAGCTTATCAATCATATTTGCATCTTCAAAATAAGCATTGATTTTTCAAGAAATACATGATATTTGTATACCATTGAGACTCTTCATGCTGGTCTAGTGCCATTATTCATTCTCCCTCATAATAGGGCATTCTTAACTGCTTAATAATTATTAGTTGAATATAACTTTGCGATCATTTGTACACTTAAGCTAGCATAGCTAAAGCATTAACCATTTAATTCTTATCTTGAGGAGTGTGAATAAATTTGCATATCATGAGCTTCGTGTATTCAATATAAGACTTGAGCCTTTAGTCTTTAACATCCCACTTGGTTGTAGATTGGTGGATCACAATCATTAAATCCCTAAATAGTTTAAATTCTTAAGCATCAATCATTAACATCACTTTGAGCTTGAATAAGCATGCTTTATATTCTACCATGTTATTAGTGATTGAAAAGCTTAGCCTCTTTAAGGGCATGATTAACTTACCTTTTAGAGTAATCAACATAACTCTAACTCCTACACCTTTCTTATTAATTATTTTATCAAAGTGGAACTACCACTTTTAAGTATCAACTAGCCTAAGTACTCATTAGGGAAGTTTAGTTCAAAGGTCTCAACATCATCCATTAGATTGGATGTTAAGAACTTGATAATTGCTTTACCTTTAATTACTTTCTTGGTGATGTATTATATGCCAAACTTAAAATCAACCAACTGAAGAGCTTTCCAACTAGCCAAGGAGCTTCATACAAGTACTTCATAGGGTCAACCTTGGAGATCACCTATAATTGGTAGGATTGGAAATAGTGTTTGAGTTTCTTCATTACCCAAACCATAATTATAGATAGCTTCTTAAAAATATTGTACTTGCATTTTTTTTAGCAATAGCTTCTTGCTTAAGTAGTAAATAACATGCTTAACTTTAGGGTCATCTTTGTAAGTCATTGTTGCCTCTACAAACTCCTCCTTTAAGGCTAGATAGAGCAATAATGGCTTCCATAGCCGGGTGGTTGATTGTAACTGTGATGAGAGTAGTTTTTAATTACTACTTCATTGCAAGAATATAGATAATTGTAGCAAGATATCGATCCCATGAGGATTTATTATCTATCCACCACTACTCAGATTTTCAATTTGCTCAAGCAACTTAATTGGTTTAATTGTAATCAATTGCAAAAGTACAGTGTGTAAAGAAGTGAAACAAGATCAATGGTGAGAGTATAAAATAGTGATAAGAAATATAGGATTTGAAATTATCATCACCAAACTAGAATAGTAGTCATATGCTTATTACTACCCAAAATATCCAACATCATCGATGACCTTCTCTCAAGGCAAAACCAACTAAATTTCATACTAATCTCAGATTCACTGAGTCACTGTCGTGGTCCTCTAATTAGGGAAACCATTAAGCAATCATATAGGAATTGGGGATATGTAGATCTCTCATACACATCTACCTAACCAGAGTGAGTAAGCATTTTATAATTCAACTCTCATTGCAATTACAAAGCATAAGCAATCATTTAGAAAGCTAATCTTTAGATTTGAACATCTCTCAATGAACAAGCATTCTACAGTCTAATTCTCATTGAAACCATAAAGCAAAGATTTTGTTTCTAAAATCAAACTTTAGAATTAAACACTTATAGTAATGTTAAACAAGCACAATCAACTATCCTAGCAAGGGATTTTAGAATTCAAACCCTACAAAAGAATACTTAGCCACTCATGGCTAAGGGAAAAATACAAGAGAAATGAAGAGCAAAGGAGAACACTATACAAAATTGCCCTAAGGGATGGTGTGAGCGTCGGTTTCTGCCGACGCCCAGAGCAAGGCTTGCGAAAGTCATGGACCGGGGATCGCACTTGGAGCAAAACTGCAATCTTCCTGAGGGGTTCCTTTAGGGAATGATACAGACGCGAAAGAGTCACAAGAGAGTTGCCACCGAATGGTTCCGGATTGATCCAATCGACCCATAGCATGAGTGCTAGTTAAACCCTTCAGAGATTGGGTTCGGGTGGTGGAGATCTATTCTATGAGTTTCAAAATCGATTTTACCATTATAGTTGGAATTAATTGTCTTAGGCAGGCAAGCATACAAGCATAAATGTAAGCACACAATGCGACATGCAATTTGGCGTTGCAAGGTTGCACGTAGAATGTCATATAAAACTATATGGCATTTGAGTGGCATGGCATGCAAAATAGCGATAAAGTAGCATGGCATATGCATGACATGTGAGTGTGAATGACATATCATATGATATGGCCACCTAACATGATATGTAAGCATATAATATGGCAAATAACGTATAGCTTTATGCGTTAATGTTTTGAATTGTATTGGCGTTGGGCGTATGCATGGCGTATGCATAATGTACAAAGCGAGTGACATGGCATATGCATGATATGTGAGATGAATGGCATATCATATGTATGATATATGAAGTGATGCATGACATGGTATAATAAATGGTATACCATATGCATGGTATGTGAATGATGTATGGCATAACATATGTATGATATGTGTGATGATGCAATACATGGCATATGCATGATATGTTATATAGATGACATACCAAATGCGTGGCATGTGAGATGATGTGTGATGTATCATGTGCATGATATGTGAAATGACATACCTTATGTGTGGCAAGGCATATTGATTGCACGTATTGGATTACGTATTAACATATTTATACATATATGCATACGAAATATAGTATGTTATGGCATGACATATGCAAGGCATGTATAGTAGTGTGTGATTGTGTCATGTGACATGGCATGTGATATGAATGATATGGTATATTTAGGCAAATATAAGAATAAAAATTTAATGGCCGGTGAAAGGGAATCGAGGAAATTAGGGGATACACACGAGATAGGGGGGATTAATTATTACAAGTCAATAAATAATCTACCCTATTACATAAAAGTCCTCGTATATATAATTTCCCGGGGCATTAAGTAATACCCCCTTCCTCCTTGGGCACTATTCACCTTGGGTTGCACGAGCCATAAATGTACGAATGAACATATGCAAAATAAACATAATAAATTCATTAGTAGCAATTGAATTTAGGATTTATTTGACTAGTCCCATGCCATGTGAAAAGCATGAACCAAGAGTCAAAATCCATTAATTATTACGTAATAATTACATGAATTTATACGATCCGGATCGTGAAAATTCATTTTTATAAAAATAATTTTAAGCAAAACTATTTTTATTTGATCATGGAAAATCCAACAGGAGTGCTAACATCATTTGGAATAATTTGGAGATAGTCCCTCAACCAATTTGGATCCAATCATTTCGAAAATCATATTTTATACGAGTAAAAATGGCTTTTTATAGTAAAAATTAATTTTGAGGCCAAAATTAATTAAATGAAATTATTTTATGACAAATCCAGGATACTTGAGCCACTGTAAAGCATTAAATACCACTAGATACGTCAAAATATGGTGAAAATATGGTCCAAAAATACAATTTTCTGGAAAAATACGAACTATATGCGCCACGTATCAGGCTATGTGTGCCACACATAGACTGTGTATGGTGCACATAGCATGATATGTGGCACACATAGGTTGTAAATTTGCAAAAAAATGAAATCTGTCAGTACAAAATCAAACTACAGACCAAAATAAGCAAGTTTAATGAAGACAGTACCTCATTTTGAACATGAATCAGCCTCTATTTTGTAGCTCAAACATTTAATTATGTAATTAAATGAAATAATTAATTCTAAGGCTAAAATAAATTAGATTTGAGCAATATTTGACAGATCCAGAACCCCAAGTGCATGGAGAAGCTACTAGAGTCACTGGAAAAATCAGATCCGAAGTGGATCGGGCGAAAAATGAGGTTTTTTGTGAAAAACGTGATCTATGCGCGCTGCACATAGATCTATGTGTGCCACACATAGGTTGTGTGTGGCGTACATAGATGTATATGTGGTGCATATAGTTTGAAAAACCGAAATAAAATGGAGGATTTTTAAGTAAAAACCCTAGATCTGACCCCTATTTAGGCAGATCGGACCCAAAACCAGAGTTTTGCTTCGTGGATTTGCATCCAACACATGAAAATAATTTTAAAATAAAAATTATTCAAGATCCAACAAGTTTTAAGGCATATCCAGGACATCTAAGGCATGGGGAAGCCTTAAAAGTCATTGGAATAGTCGGATCGGGCGAAAAACCGATGAAAAACGAGAGAAAAATGGCTTTTTCTTTAAAAATTGGAGGCTATATGCACAACATATAGGCCTATGTGTGCCATACATATGCTACATGTGGCATACATAGGACTATATGCATAGCATATAGTCCCGAAAAACAGAGGAAAATAGAAGGAAAGTGGAAAAATAGGAGAATTTACCTTATTTCAGCAGGGTTTTCTTCTTGATCTTCACTCCAAATGAGCTTAGGGAGCCTAACTAGAGCCAATTAGTCTCTAAACCTAAGCAATTTAATTAATTAAGTGTTTAATTAATTATGTGGGAATTTTGGTAGAGGTTTGGCTGCTCTCAGAGCAAATTCAGGATCCCAAAAATGTTGCCCTAAGTTCTATATTTATAGAGCCAATTTTGGTCGTGGTAAAATTGTAATTTTTGGCTCGGATTTGAAAAATTAAAGGCTATGTGTACCACACATAAGGCTATGTGCTATATGCGTAGCATATAGTTTTAGACCCGTCGCGTAGGGCCCACTGTGGCCACATTGGGACGTGCACCCCATGCCCTATAAGTGTTATTTTACATGCTAAGGCATTGTGCACTATGGCTGATATCCTGTTTGGTCTTGAAGAGGCTCTCGACCAAACATCTTTTCTATGCAACATGTGGTGCGCATAGGGCTATGCGCATCACATATAACTATGTGCTCCGCCCCGTATGAGAGAAACGGGATGCACACCGCATGTCAAACAAGCATCATTCGACATTCTAAGACACTTTACAGTACAAAGTTTTTCCGGATTTGGTCCCAAAAAGGATCCCGACCAAACGTCTTTTCCTTCCAAATAGTGCACATATGCACTATTCACCCTATGTGTATTTTGCCTCGTATGGGCAAAATGTAATGCATGTGATATGCCAAATAGGCGTTATTTGACATTCTAAGGCATTCTCATGAAGAAAAGTTTTCCAGATTCGGTCCCAAAAAGGCTCCCGACCAAACATCTTTTTTAGGCTATATACGGTGTGTATAGTACTATGCGTTGCGTATAGTGCTATGCACTACACATATAGCATTTTTGACCTAAGCGCTCCACCTCGTACGAGTGGAATGGGATGTGTGCCATAGGTCCACGAAGATGCAAATGACATTTCGAGTCACTTTGCAGTTTTGAGTTTTACCAAATTCGGCCCTGAACTACAAGTTTCCACTAATGGGCTCGTTTTAGGGCCTGCGACACTATTCTGGCCCGAAATGGCATTTGGCATGCCAAAAAATCATGCCTCGTGTAGGCACCAAAGAAAATATGTTCTGTGTGCATAGAACACTCGAAATAGGCTAAGTCGGGTAATGGGCCCCACCAGTGCCTCTGTGGGCCCTACAGCACAGTGGGTCCAAAAGGTGGCAAATAACATGCCTAGCGCTTTTCCTTGAGTAAGGTAGTAAGTGAGATGTGTTCTGTGCATACAGAACACTTGGAATGGATTACAGTGGGTAGTGGGTCCCACTAATGCCTGGTTGGCCCCATAGTGCAGCGGGCCCAAAATATGGCATTCGGGATGCCATGGGATGTGCCTTGCATAAGGCAGCAGTGAAATATATTCTGTATGTACAGAATACATAGAATAGGCCAATAGGGGTGGCGGACCTCATATGTGCACTATTATGGGTGAATAGTGCCAAAAACCCAAAATGCAATATTTTGCATTCTGTAAGCCTTGCCTCGCATAGGCAGGAATAAAGTGTGTTTTGTATGCACAGAACACTCAGAATAAGCCGTTAAAGGTGACAGGCCCCGCCAGACGCTATGGTGGGCTCCACCAGCTACAATATGCCTTATGCACTGGAATGCTCAGGGGAAGCCATAGAGGCATATATGCATAATTGGGGTCAATATCGGGGATTAATACCAAGCTGAATCAACAGAAACCTGAAATTGTACGAGTGTGAAAAGTCAGGGTCAACAATTTGCCCCCTGATCAGGACCATTTTGAAGCGATACAAGCGTAAGTCGTCAAAATGAGATCTGGTCATAACATGCTTTTCACAGGGAGCAGGAAGGGTACCTGACTGATGCACGTGTTGAGGCCTAATGCTTGTGCTGAGATTAGCGGGGGTGCTCACGTCGAGGCTTGAATCCTAATTCTGCCACTGGGAGCCCAGTGCTCGAGCTGAAAGATCAAGGCTGATCTATGGTCCTCAGCGGGACTGATGGCTTTGCTATGAGTAAATCATCTGAAGTCAGCATTCAGATGCCTATGCGTTAGGAGTTAGGAACCAAGGGCTTGGTTCTGCGACCACTGCTAGATCTTGTGGTCAACTACGGGACCTGGGAGACCGTTAGCTGGGTCAATTCTCGCGCTATCATAAAAATGTCAGATATCTCCAAATTGGCATATGGGACCCTCTGCTGGGTCTCTAATATTTCTGGTCAACGGTTTTGACCAGTAAATTCCCAGTTCTATCATTAGGAGCTCGACGTTCAAGCTATTCCGATTAGGGCTGACCGGTGGTCACTACAAGACCGATGGCTTCCTTGTGAGTAAATCATCTAAATTCGACGCTCAGATGCCTATGCATTAAGGTTTTGCAGTCAAATGCTTGACTCTGTGATCTCTGCTGGATCGGGTGGTTCAGCGGCGGAACCAGTGGTGACCGTCTGCTGGGTCTAGGTTATCAACCATCAGATCTATTCTCGTACCATCAAATAAGTGTTAACTGTCTCCAAAGTCTGCATTTGGGATCCTCTGTCAGAATGCAACACTATCTGGTCAACGGCTTGACCAAAAGTCAAAAGCTTGACTACTTTTGATCACCTGCTAGATCAATTTTCTGTCTATGCCAGACATAGGAAAATAATTTATTAGTGAAATTGGTATTAAAATAGTCCAGGAAAAATACCTAAATTTTTGAATATCAGTCTGCTGCATTCTGACTGATTTTCCAGATTTTTTAGACGTTGCGAGTCGTGAAAATTGGGCTCGACGGAGCAAACAACCTCCAAAAATTCTGAAATTTTTGCTAGAGGCCTAATGCTTTATGTGCATCTTAGTGGGACCCAAGCACATATTAGCAGGAGTGCATAGTGGCAGGTGCATGTTAGCAAAAATTGCTACATGTAGAGCGCGTTCCCCTATATGTGGTGCACATAGCTTGGAAATTTTATATTTCCAGGCTTCCAATTCGAAAATCATTTTGTTTTCCTCTCAAAAATTTGATTTTCTCTGAAACCCCATACCAAAAATTTTGCATTTTTGTGAGAATAGCCGGAATTAGAATGCAACCAACCCCCCGGGACCCGGAATCCATCCCAATCTATGCTTTAACTGAGCATACAACCCGTCACAGCTATTTTGGGGCTCGTTTCGGTGATGCAATTGTTGAGACCTTTGCCATAGACTCTCATTGGTCCCGAGCTCCTCTCGAGAAGGTGAGTTTTCTGTAACTCGGCTCAATTTTTCAGTTTTTGTGGTTTTTCAAAAAGTTGAATTTAGGCTATTTTCCTTGCGTTTTGGATGGTTTGACGAAAATCATGATTTTCAGTGTGGGTTTCACTATGTGTGGCGTACATAGCAGTGAAAAATGGGCCAAAATGCACATTTTTCTTTCATTTTTTGAGCGTTTAGGCATTTTAGGGATTCATAGGCATGAATAGGTGCATTCAAGGTTGAGGTAGAGGAGCTTTGAGCCTCTGAAAGTGCTGTTTGCATTCTATAATTTAGTCTGAAGTTTGACCTGAATTTTGTATTTTGCAGAGGGAGCAGATATTTGTAGGTAGTGGTAGCATCCTGCGAGGAGTCGCACATCCCGGATGTGAGAGTACTGCACGCTGTTCGACGTTAGATGCCATGGTGCTTGCTCCCAAGTGACTGAAACCGTGGTTCACCTGCAGGACCTAGAGAGATCACGTCAAGAAGTGCTATGGAGTCGCCACCCGATCCATTTTTACTAGCTCGATTGAGTGATTAGAATGAACCGGGAAATTAAACCCGAGCCTTCCTGTGTTGGAAAGCAGCCCAAATTTCTTCAGAGTTTGGGTTCAGGATTTCAATTTTATTCGTATTCCGTATTATTATATTCACTTTATCTGATTTTAATGAAAAATCCAAATCACATGCAATTTAGGTTGTAGTTGAATTAAGTCCGATTTCGTGGAAATAAGGCAGATAAGACAATTAGCACATAGGAAAGCAATAAAGGTAGGAAATGAAAGCAAAAATTAAAAGCAGGAAATAAATACGGGCATTTACATACAACCCGCTCGAATGAAAAGCGCTAAATAAGAAACAAAACTCGGGTATTTAATACAACCCGTCAAAATGAATAAAGAAAGAACAATAAACGGGGTCCGAAAAATAAAGTCTCGAAGTCCGTGTCTGCATGTTTCCCCGTGTTACGCCGAATTAGGGTTTCGTTTGAATCCCAAGATCAAAACTGACACTGCACCCTAATTTCCGTACGGTTCCTTCAAAACTCAAATAAACACGTAAAAAGGAACAACAATACGATAGCAAACGCACAATCACTAAACATGCAATGGAATTGAAGCAAAATCATACAAAACACCATCTCAACATTCAAAACATCATACAATAAGCAATACCTATGATAATAACATGC
>CANYBF012088136.1:0-24893 GCA_948192965.1 Dalechampia spathulata
TCCGGTGAGATTTGGATCTTTCGAGTCAATGAAGAGGCTTGGGAAACCCAAATCTTGTTGTTAGAGCCCGAGGGAGCAGTCTCATCCCGTGAACTTGTCTGTTGATTATTATTGTGTGGTTGCAACGGAGCAGTCTCATCCATTTGCATGCAGTCTTCACCTTCGAAGGGATTGAACGTCTTCTCTAGGTGTAGTTCCTCATTTAGATCTAAATCCTCAGAGTCCGTAAATGGATCAAGAACCATTACAGTGTGAGCAGTGGTGCTGCTTAGCTTCCGAGATTTCTGGAATTCCTGAATCAAGATCTCCTCTTTGGCTAACCTCGTAGCCTTTTCAGCCTCAGTCTCGAAAATGGGAGTGACATTCCTGATGATTTCCCTTTCTGACCAGGACCTCTCAGTCATGACCGCATAAGTATGCGGTGTCTTGTTATAGTTCGGGAGAGGATTCTTCTGAGTGCTTGGTCCTCTCTTCTCCAGGTCAATAATCTTCCCAGAATCAATCAGGTCTTGAATCCTGATTCTCAACAGTTGGTAGTTGTCAGTATCATGCCCGTGATACTGATGGAATTGGCAATATAAGTTCTTGTCAACCCCAGGTGGTGTGGGCCTATTCCTATTAAGGAAGGGAGTCAAGTACCATTTTTTCTGTAGTTTGGCAAAAATCTTCGACATTGGCTTGCCAAGATTGGAGGATTTTCGTGGCTGTTCCACAGTGCTCACCTCTACTACTTTCCTCTTAGGCTGTGTGAACTGTGGCCTAGAGGCATTCCCCGTTGTGAACTTGCGGGAAGCGAAACTCTCCTTCTTCTTCTCCGACTCGGCCAAGTCCACCTTTATCCCCAAAGCATGGAGGTCAGAATAGTCACGGTAAGTATGGAACTGCATCTTCTCCTAATAAGTGGGGAGTGTACCAGCCACCAGTTTGGCTATCATGTCCCCTTTCATCGGCCTAGCCTTCAACAGAGCCGTAGTATTCATCCACCATATGAAGTAGTCGGTGAAAGCTTCCCCAGATTTCTGCTTTACCATATCAAGAGTGGCCAGTGTAGTCTAAATATTGGCATTGAACCTGTATTGAGAGTAGAAAGTGTCACACAAACTCTTCCAATTCTCCCGAGTAAGCCTGTCCAGAGTGTGATACCATGTAGTTGCTGCCCCAGTAAGCGACAGTGGGAAGAATCTGGGCACCGTGGCATGAAGTTAAAATGAAGTTCACTCATTTATTGCATGAAAATATAGCATCTTGACATCATTATCATTATGTATAAATGCTAGCCCTGACTCTGCTCTCTACAGCGCAGCTCTCTGTGATACTCCTCTCTGGCGTCAGGATCAGATTCCAGCTGCAACATCACCACCCATTGACGATAGGGACCAGAGGCCTCAGGACAGGTAACAGCACGGTACGGAGTGATCTGTCTACGGGGCCACATCTGCTCCAAATGCTCCAAGAATCTCTGAATCACACCTGCCCCGTCAAACACAGGCAATCTGGCAGGTACGGTCTGTGGAGATCCATACTGTCTACACAGACATGAAGGAGTATAGAACGAACACCGAAGAAGACCCGCCAGAGGCACACAATCAGCATAGGTGGATACTGTTACCTGCTCAATCCTCCACCATAGACAAGTCCATCTAATCCTATCACCTGTCATCTTAGACAAGTGATCTATCCAGCCTGCTACGGTGGCACCTTACTACCAAGGAGGTAACAATCACCTGGATCGGAAGCTACGTGGCGTATACCGGCTCAGTCTGCCTGAAGGGCTCTCCAGTAAGCCCAACTTCTCCTGTAACCATATCTGAAAAGAAAAAAAGAAAAGAAAAAAAAGAAGAAAAAGAAAAAAGCTCACTGAGTCAAAAATCTTGCAAAAGACGGCGCAGGTAAAAATTAGAGCGACCCGCTGAGGTGAAAACCCCGAACGGGGCAGTTCAGGCAAAAGTTAGGGTCTCAAAAAAATTAAAGCCGGATGAGCCGAAAACCCCACAGGGGCGACTCATGCAAAAATAAGGGTAAAAATACAGCTCTCTAAGTGGAAAACCTGAAAGGGCAGCTTAGAATTCATACCTGCAGCAGTAGAGGACTCCCTCTGGTGAGCTCCCCGCCGGTACGTCTCATCTCGTCTAGTCCAATCAGTATCTCTGCTAAGATAAGGGGATATGGATCTCGACCCTCAGTCAGCTAATCTAAGATGAAAAGTACCCGACAAGGTATCCAGTCTCCTGGATGTGTGAGCAGATATCGACCGAGTATGCAGAACTAAGCTACCCGGACCGAGTATACTGATAGAGATGAATCCACGATAGGGGGATAAATACGTATAGGCTACTCCTGGGGGCAGATCAAATAGGACTACCATCTACCGCACCACCTCGGACTCCAAGACTGATGGTACCGCAAGCTGCGCATAATCCAGCGAGTGACTACCCATAATGGCCCTGAACTCCTCAAGTAATGGGCATAGCTTGAAATCTCGTATCCGGAAGATGTGATCGACAGAATCCCAGAAGCTGGAAGTAGCGATCAGAAAGCCAAGGTCTATCCTCACATGTTGATAGGCACCTAAAGCATGCAGCCTGAAAGGCTCCAGTTTCTTCCAGTCCGGTGCGGTGAGCGCAATGAAGAAATCATCCAACGGGTAAGCCAGTTGTGGGTCAGTAGAGGTCACGGATGGTGGAGAGTGTGTGACCCTCTTCCCAAGCACCGTCCCCGAGCTGCAATCCTCAACCTGTACAAAGAAACATGAAAGCAGATCAGAGTTAATGATAAATGCATTCATGCGATCATGCATACATGCATACATGCATTATCTAAGCAGGTACTAAAGTCAGGGCCTCTCTAATCCGGGGAACTATCTAAGAACGGTGTTCTGGCAAGCTACAGAGTTGTACGGATACTAAACTCACGAGGTAGAGATCGAAAAAAATGAATGAATATTATATATTGACAAGTTTGTTCAGCCCCAAACCCCGGGATAGTAGGGGATACAAAAAAGAAAAATAAAGTACAACAGGGAGGAGTGCGGCCCTTATTCTAGATCGTCCAGGTCAAAGCCCATCCGTGCCACCTCACGCTCGAGGTGATCAATCCTCGCTCGTGCCTTGGCCAGCTCCGCCTCATACTGGGTCCTCATAGTGTGAGTGGTCTGCTGTAAGGTACGGCAGTGCTGAGACCAGTTCAGCCTCATGCCCTCCAGCATGAAATACAACCACTCGTGATCAGCTCGGGGGATCTGAGAAACAAGGAGCGATGTCAGAAATGCTAAGGTTTACATTGAATACAAGAGTTGAGCAAGAAACATACCACAGTACAATCTGGTGGAGCGAACTCTAAGGGGTAAGGTGGATAAGATGCTGACGGGAAGATGTACTCCTGAAGGTCGTTGGCTGTCAGCGTCACCTGTTGGACGATTGAAGTCACCAAGACCCCAAGACCAGGGGTCGCAGCACCAGCAGGCTCACCTGACCTGTCCCTCCATTGGACCCTCCGACTACTACCTCTGGCGGCAGAAGTGTCGGGTCTATCAGCATCAGTAGTAGCAGAGGATCCCGCCATAGATGCCTGAGCCCGTGGCTCCACTCCAATGCAGGGCATCAGGCGCTCCATGATGAACTGGGGATAGCTCCCAGTGACAGAGAAGTCGCTAGCCGGTACGCCCAGTAGGGTAGCCTCCAAGTCCCCCCTGGGTAGGTGGGCCCCCCCAGAACATCTCCAGAGGAGGATCGGTAGGGACAATCCGGGCCGCCATACCCAGATCTGACCCGTGCACCCTCTCACCCAGGTACCACTCCCGTGACTCAGGAGACTCCATCAACAGTCTCAATCCGTCCTTCTCCCGAGCCACGAGGATAACCTCTGGGGTCCTGTCCTCTGCCCATAGCCAGGACAGATGAACCTGCACAAGTCAGAACAAGTAAGTATCAAAATCTAACTTAGTATTGCAGAAACTAAAATTTTCTTCTTTTGCAGGATTACTTACCACTCCTCCGTGAGCCCATTGAGCCGGGCTCAGTGTATGTCTAGATCTCTCACAACTGCGAATCGAGCCCCGAACCAGGACCGGATCACGGGATAGTGCAGGTCACACTCCCTCAGATCCATGGGACCCTCACAGAAATGAGTCCTATACGCGAACAGCTGCATGCAAAAGACAAGGTCAGTAGGATATATCATTTAAATTAACAGATTTGTCAAGCCAAAAATTGCAGGTACATACCTCTATGACGGGCCAGAATCCTAGCAAGCGGAGGTATCCCTTGCAGACCTGGTCTATCCCGGCATACAGATACGCCAAGGTTGGAGTACCCCAGTCATACTCTCCTATCCGGTCCAAGTCCCTGAGAGGGCTCAGTAGCCCCAAGAGAGTCATCGAGCCTGACTTGGAGAAGAGAGATCCGCCTAAGAAATACATCAAAAAGCTCCGAGCATACTGATCTACCTCGACAACACCATCTGGCTGCCTGCCCCTCCATGCTCGGCGGATGTGGTCGTAGCTGATCCTCCTATCTCCCCTCCGAGGAGGCACGACTCCAAGAAGCTCCTCGATGAGCTCCGTGTCAGCTATAGTGACATCACTTATAGGAAGCTCCCGACCGGTGTAGGGCACATCGGTCATCACCGTGAAGATCGAGGGAGTAATGGTGAACTCCCCAATAGGTAGATGGAAGGTGTGGGTCATGTCCCACCACCTCTCCAGCATGGCAATGAGGATGGCCAAGACGCTCCTCGTCTCACCGGCAATAAAGTAACCCAGCAGCGGCGCAAACCTGGACATGTCTATCCTCTCCCTGATAATCATGGGTAACTCTTGCAACCACTGATATATCCCAGAGTAGTTGCCCGTCGTAGAAATCTGGGCCTACAACAAGCAACACCGCCAGGTAAGTGTCCTAAACTCAAACTCCTAAATTCATGTCAAATTCATATTTCCTGAATACTATAAAGCCTAAGGTTCATAGGTTTTTTCCTAGGTCTATTCCTATTTTCCCTAATCCTATAATCATGTCATGCAAGAAAATAAATAAATCACATAGGAGATAGGGTCAAGAGCACTTACTGGCTGGTCGAGCAACTGTGATCGGTGTGTCGTTACCTCTAGGAGCAATGGGACCCGCTCCCCTCATGCCAACCCATGGTGTGGGGTGTTTGCCCCTCCGTACCTCACGGACTCACAAGGTCTCTGTTATGCCATCGTAACGGTATGCTGTGAAAACAGAGAACCTAGAGCTAGAGAGAATTTTTGGAAAGTGAATTTTGGATGGAATGGTGAAAAATGAGAGGATTTAGATATTTATAGAAAACATATGCAATCGCATATGTCTTGTTTACGCATGGCATATGTTGATACACGATTGTGTATGTTAGGATATGTGTTGGGCATAAGTTATACGCGATCGCATATGACTTATTGTACACGCCGCGTATGATTCATACGCGATCGCGTATGTTTCATATACGTTTGACATAGATCATACGCAAACACATATGTTTGCAAAACTTATTTTTGGCTTGTTTTTGATAATTTTTTAGGAGTTCCTACAACCGGATGATTCTCGAACAAGCTCATCCTCAACCTGTAAGAAGAGAACAGTGCTTGGAAGAAGTGAACCACTTTCGAGTGTTGAGGTGGTTGATTCTGATGACTTTGAACACAGTGATGACGAAATTGTTGATGTAACATCTGACCCTGGTCGAAGAGCTAAGACAAGAAAAGACACATTCCAATGAATGAAAAAGAAAGGTGATAAACATGTGGAGGATTGGCAGCCCAAGAGAAAGAAAATGTTGTTGCTATGAGTATGGTTAAACCGAGACAGTGCAGTCTGAATTCAATGTGCTTGGTGAAGCTTTATTCTTGAAAAAAGATACTAGTGTCCTTGGGATTAGTTACAAACTTTTTGAAAAATTTGTTGGAGAAGAAAAAAAGGAAGCAAGGCACTACGGAAATCTGAAGATGTCGTGCGGAAAGCCCTGCTTGAACTCCCTGGTCTTATAGTTCATGATGAAGGACAGACGCCACGGAATGAGCAGAATCTAATCTTCAAGGCTTTGTCAAACATCCGAATAGACAAGCGCATAATTCTTTATGGTACACCTTTCAAGAATAACTTTGTTGAGCTTTTTAATACACTTTTGCTGGCAAGGCCCAGATTTTCAGGTCTGCTGTTATGCAAAGGCCATGAGTTTCATGCCAAGAAAAGGTGTGGCCGGAAGTGATTCCTTGTCTGGAGTGATTCCAAGCCATCCTACTTCAAACTCGAATGATTCCTTGTTCACTTGATCTATAGCACAAAGGATCATGACTGTCCTTCTCTATCCCCAATGGATATCAAGCTATCTCCCGCAACTTTTCAGTATCTCCGAAGGTAAGGTAAGACTTCCCTCACATAACCTCTTATAATTTTTTATGCAAATTATGTTTCTGACTTGGAC
Source organism: Dalechampia spathulata (assembly GCA_948192965.1). Taxonomy (NCBI): domain Eukaryota; kingdom Viridiplantae; phylum Streptophyta; class Magnoliopsida; order Malpighiales; family Euphorbiaceae; genus Dalechampia; species Dalechampia spathulata. Next base: position 6,439 of record CANYBF012088136.1, read on the forward strand.
TTCTGGTTAGATCGTGACCGTCTAGGAGAAATTTTTAGCTACTGTTGTTAGGGTGACTGCCCCTACACAACTTTGTTTTCATCCCCAGTGGATACAACCTTCTTGCCATAGTCTGTAGGGTGAGATTGCCCCTACATGACTTTTTAGCTCCCTAGTGGTAGTGTGAGACTGCACCCACCCAGATTCGCTTTGATCCCCAGTGGATACAACTTTTCTAGCCCACAAGTTGGTAGGATGACTTCCCCTACAACTTTTTAGCCCATAAGTTGGTAAGATGGAATTACTCTTACGCAACTTCCTTACCTGTACGAGAGACAGAGAAAGTCCTATACCTAGGCACCATACCTTATCCTACTAGATCGTGACCATCTAGAGAATACTCTCAGCCCACAGTTGGTGAGATCATTACTATCTCATGCAACTTTTCTCGCCAGATCGTGACTGTCTGGGAGAGCCTTTTGCCCACAGTTGGTGAGATCATCGCTATCTCATGCAACTTTTCTTGCTAGATCGTGACTATCTAGGAGAACCTCTTCACAGTTGGTAGGGTGAGTCTGCCCCTACGCAACTTCTTTATCCCCGGTGTTAGGATGAGACTGCTCCTACACTATCCTTTTGCCCACAGGTTGATGAGATGAGACTGCTCTCATGCGACCTTCCAGCCCACCATCTTGCTTGCTTCAGGTGCTCTTGTTGATTCAGCGAGAATTACATGCTTCGAACACATGTAAATTCTTCTGAATCAGGGGGCACCTGTCGCACCTTGTTTTTGGACCGGCTTGATCCAGACTGATCCAGGATGTTTCTGGGTCAGTTTCGGTTAGTCTTAGGCCAATCCGGGTTGATTCAGGGCATTCTGGGTTGTTTTGGGCCAATTCTGGCCCTTTCCTGGGTGGCACACGCGCATATGTTTTGGCCCCACTGCATATGTTAAGTCATACGCGTTCGCGTATGTCTTTAGGGTTTAGCATATGTGGGCATATGCGTACACATATGTTTTAGGGTTTAGCATATGATACATATGCGTACGCATATGTACCCGGGGACAGACTCCCTAAAACCCTAATTCTGCCATTTGGCAAAGGGTTTGGAATTTTAGACGCAAAACCCTAATTCTCTAGTAGCCGTCAGCCGTCAAGACGTGATACACACATCCCAAAACTTAATTTTGATTAATGTAAACCTCTAGGGTTAATTAAAACGCATCAAAATCACTTAGACTTAGGTGATTTAATTCCCTAGACTTGGATTTCGGAGTGGATTCTTCACAGAGCTAAGGAGAAACTACAAAAGGTTAGCGAATCACCTTTTTTTATTGATTTTAGCATTGTTTTAATTGACATGATATGATTTTAATTGTTATTTTGTGTTATTCATGATATGATTTTAATTGTTATTTTGTGTTATTTATGATATGCATGCCTAAATATAATTGAGAACCGAATTGTTTTAATGATTTGCGTATTATTTTGGCATGTTTTAGTTATTTAGAATTCACCTCATTTTGCGTGCATATTATCATATGCAATTGCGTATGATAGTCTCAATATCATACGCGTTCGCCTATGATCTTCCTCCATCGAATATGTTTGTTTTTGTTTTATTTTGTTAGCCGAATGATCCTTGCCATGTTTTAGGCTTGCACGCATAAGTTGTTTTGTTTATTGCTTCGATCGCATATCATCATGTGTGATCGCGTATGATCATCCCAATATCATACGCGATCGCGTATGATTATCCTACTAATTTGATTTTTCTTGATTTTCGCATCTTTACCATGTTAATTTAGGCATGTTTTCATGATTTGTTGATTGATTGTATAATTGATGTTATTGCCATATTTGTTTTTATGTCATATTTGTTTTTTTATGCCATATTTGCTTTTGTTTCCTTTTATGCGTTTGATTTGAGTTTTGCAAGATTAGGTTAACCCTAGGTGGAAGAGGTTGTTGCATGGATGAATGATTAGTTGGGCCCGAGGCCTAATTGCAAACGAGCCCATTTGGACCCCGAAGAGTGCAACTGGGCCTTGGGCTCGAAATTAGGGTTTTATGTTTTAATTGCTTTGTTTTTGGTTGGGTTGTATTTAAATACCCAAAGCTTTTTATTTACTTGCTTTCTTTTATTTGGGTGGGTTGTATTTGCCCACATTTATTTTTCTGCTTTTACCTTCTCTGCATTTTACTGCTTCATTTATGCTTTCTTTTATGCTTTCTATATTTGTGTATGCTCTCTTGTTTACCGTATGCCATGAAAAGTATGCTAAACAAACTTAAACCTAAATGCATGCTTAGGAACTTTCTTTAAAATTAAACAAAGTGAACATAATAAGATAGAATACGAATAAATTGAAACCCCGAACCCAAACTCTGAAGAAATTCATGCCACTTTCCAATGCGGGAAGGCCCGGGTTTTATTTCCTAGTTTTCTTTTAGTCATTCAATTGAATTGACAAAACAAACTAGGTGGCGACTCCATATTATAAAAGCATTGTTTTCAAAAATTAAAATGGGAAACGCCATTGAGAGCAAGCACCACGGCATCTCATGCTGAATAGCGTACTAGGCTCCCGCGTCCAGGACGCCCTACTCTTACACATACATATGCTATGCCATACATCATTCCACATATCATGCACATGATATGTCATACATCACTTCCACATGCCATGCATATGCCATGTCATTCACCTTACATATCATGCATATGATATGTCATTCATCTCACATGTCATGCATATGCCATGTCATTACATATCATACATACGATATGCCATTTATCTCATAGGTCATACATATGCCATGTCATTACATATCATGCATATGATATACCATTTATTCTACATATCATGCATATGATGTCATTCATCTTCACATGTCATGCATATGATATGTCATTCATCTTCACATGTCATGCATATGCCATGTCATTACATATCATGCATATGATATGCCATTTATTCCACATGTCATGCATATGATATGTCATTCATCTTCACATATCATGCATATGCCATGTCATTACATATCATGCATATGATATGACATTTATTCCACATGTCATGCATATGCCATGTCATTACATATCATGCATATGATATGCTAATTATCTCACATGTCATCCATATGCCATGCCCTTCATCGCATACGCCATTCATACCCCACGCATACCCAAAACGCTAACATGATCCCAAAAATGCTAAACGTATTATGCTATGCGTGCTATTTGCCATGATTATATGCTTATTTATCATGCTAAGTTGCCATATCATGCATATGATATGTCATTCACGTTCACATGTCATGCATATGCCATGTTACTTTTTTGCTATTTCACATGCCATGCATATGTCATGCCATCCAAATGTCATATAGCATTATATGTCATTCTACGTGCAACCTTATAATGCCAAATCATATATCACACTGTGTGCTTACATTTATGCTCGTATGCTTGCTTGCTTAGGACAGTTAATCCCAACTATAATGGTAAACTTGATTTTGGAAACTCATAGAATAGATCTCTACCACCCGAACCCAATCTCTGAAGGGTTTAACTAGCACTCATGCTATGGGTCAGTTGGACCAATCCGGAATCATCCGGTGGTGACTCCCTTGTGACTCTTTCGAGTTCGTATCATTCCCTAAGGGAACCCCGGTCAGTGACTTTCACAAGCCTCGCTCTGGGCTCCGGCAGAAACCAGGCGCTCACAAGTATTATCACTATATGTTCTCCATACCTTTATCTCTTCTATTATCCTCATTAGTTCTAAAGATGAAAAAACTTTATTATGCTTTTCTTTTTCTGGTATTAAATGCTTTGCCTTGCTGGATTATCACCATTTCCATTCTCTAGTTTCTAGAACCATTGAACGGTTTTTTAACATGCCTGGACATTTGTACATAATATGTAGTTGATGCATTTCTTATAAAAATACATCAGTCTTAAAATTAGAATGAAATAGAAAAAAAATAGAAAAAGAACAATTTTATAAGTCCCTTCAAGAGTCAACTATACATAGATGAAATTCTTATCTTTTTATTATTTTCTCCTACCTTTCCATGATAAATTCTTGCATTTTTTCACATTAGGAAATAATAGGTTTTTCATGCACCATTGTTTCTTAATATAAAAAGAAGGATTTTTACAAAACAAAGCTAATTTGGAGGAAATATATAAAGAGCACATAACTTGCTGGAAAAAGGATAAGGAACAAGTATAGATAGAAAAGAGTTTGAATGGTGAGAAATTTTGAAGTTTATGGTTATTTTAATAACCATATGCAAAGCTTTATATGAAGTTTATAGTTGTTTTAATAACCATATACAAAGCTTTGTATCAAGTATTGAAACAAAGGCTTTATTCTTAATATCATACATTTAACATCTTTATAATCTCTAAAAAAATGTGTTATTTATAATTTTATTTTTTAAAAAATTTTACCTATTTTATGTTGGTAGCAACATGATGATGCAAGCTTTAACATAGGAAGCAACATATGTTAGTTGATTGAAACATCCTAACATTCTAAACAAGCACTTCTTTATTAGCTTTTTACTAATTTATGTGTTTCTTTTATTTCTAGAAATAGAAATGAGCCATCTACAATTTATTGTTTTTTGGTGAATTTGTAGAAAAGGTAATCTTTTTTTAAGTGAAAAATTGAGAGAATCTTGGTTAAATCTATTAAGCCATAGTGCTAATGTGTGTAAATTATAATTTATTATATACTATTTTAAAAACCAAACTAATAAAGGTGGATTTGCCTTATAATTTTATATTTTGATTTGATCATGATGGATAAGTCATGGATAGATTAGGAAAATAAATTGAGTACAAGGTACTTGCAAGGGGTTATTAGTTTTTTTTGAATTTACTATGAAATCCTCTATAGATGGAAAACTAGCTTGTCCATGTATAAAGTATGTAAATGGATTAAGGTTTACTAAAGATGTTGTCATGGATCATTTATTAGGTAATGATTTTTCTCCAAGCTATAAGCATTGGTATTGTCATGGTGAGCCATTTTTATCAACCATGGAAGCCAATTGATCTAACCCATAATCAAATCCTAGAGATCTTAATTCTGGTGTTTCTCAATTTATTGAAGATATGATGATAAGTCATGCACATGTTGAAGGAGAAGGTCTCATTAATATTGTTCAACTCCAGACTGAAAAACTAAATGAAGAAGCTTTGAAGTTTTATGAAATTTTACAAAAAAGTGATCACAAACTTCTTTAAGGGTGCAAAAAACATAGCAAATTGTCATTTTTTTAAGCTTATTCCATAAGAAGTGCATGAATGGGTGGAGTAACATACCATTTAAAGGATTGCTCACTAAACTAAAGGAAACATTACCAGAGGGTGAACAATTACAAAAATCATCATATGAGGTGAAAAAATCATTCGTGAACTTAACCTTGGTTATGAGAAAATTCATGTATGCCTAAGTAATTACATGTTATTTTTTAAGGATAATAACAATGATGATATGTTCTCTATTTATGGTGCATTTAAATAGCAAATAGAGAAAAATGATTTTTATAATGGATCATTTATATCAAAAAGAAAAAAAAAAGAGAAAGAAGGTACTATAGTGGTTTCCTCTAAAACCAAGATTGAAAATTTTGTTTATGTATTCTAAAATAGCTTCTTTAATGTGATGGCCTTATAATAAGCATGCTGATTCACTTGCTTAGAAATAGTTTAATAATTATTATAAGAGGATTTCAAGTGATCCATATAATATTAGACTTGGTTTAGTAAATGATAATTTTAACCCATTTTATAATATGAGTATTTCAAATAGTACATGGCTAGTCATATTAACGGTATATAATTTACATCCATGGTTATATATGAAGCAGCCTTCTTTCATTCCTTCTTTGCTTATACCTAGACTTAATTCTCCTGGAGATAAGATTGATGTGTTTTTGCAACCTTTGATTAATGAACTACATGATTTATGAATTAATGGTTTGTACATATATGATGCTCATGCCAAAAATACATTTCAAATGTAAGCAATACTAATGTGGACCATCAATGATTTCCCTGCTTATGTAATATTGCTGGTTGGAATACTAAAGGAAAATTTTCTTGTCAATCATGTGGCTTTGATACCTGCTCCATGTGGTTGTATAATGGAGGAAAATATTGTTTCATGGGTCATCATCAATTTTTATCTTCAAATCATGCATTTAGACGTGACAAGCATAATTTTAATGGAAATGAAAAAACAAGAAAAGCACATGGACCAATGAATAGATCTTTGGTGTTGAAATAATTAGATGATAAAGTGATTATTAAAGATCCAAATGGTGAATTTTTGATAAGAATGCAGCATGGAAGCAAAAAGCATATTTTTTACTTTGCCATATTGGGAGTTTAATTTGGTTAGACATAATCTTGATATTATGCATATTCAGAAGAATGTGTATGATAATATTTTAGGCAGTTTGTTGAAAATTTAAGGAAAAATAAAAGATAATCTGAAGGCATGTCAAGATCTCAAAGATTTAAATTTAAGGAAGGAGCTTCACCTTATGAAATTTGAAGATGGGAAAATATTTATACCTCATGCTTGTTATTCCTTATCATTTAGTGAAAAATATCATGTATTGGGAGCATTAAAAGGAATCAAAGTTCCAGATAGTTATTTCTCAAACATTTCAAGATGTATGAAGCTTGAAAAGAGAAATTTAATTGGATTGTAGAGTCATGATTATCATATCTTGACATAAGGTGTATTACCTATAGTATTGAGAGGCTCTTTACCAAGGAAAGCATGTAAAGCATTTTTTGATTTATTTATGTATCTTTGAGAATTATATTCTAAGGTTCTCAAATTAGTCATCTTAAAGAATTAGAGATGCAAATAGTGGAAATATTATGTTGTTTGGAAAAGATTGTCACACCCATACCTGACGTAACATGCTCCTATAGTATAAATAATAATCTCCTAAGAAAGGAAATCATTAATTACACTACAAATGATGCATACATTTTTTTTACAAGTATTATTCACCAAACACTATTCATAAGTTACTATTTACCAAGTCCAATGGTGAAAATTTTTTGTAGTATAATGTTTACTTACTATCATTATGACATAACCTGAACATTTTATTTGTTTATTTTCATATATCTTATCATATTGCATAATAATATGTAACACATCATATACATACATCATTCATCATATGTCATCCATCAGGTATATAACATTATATAATCACTCACTAAGTCATATGTATATATAATATGATAGAGTATCATGGTATTGTGGTTCCCATATCGAGGTTTCACCACAAGGGGGCTACTGCCATTATGATTAATAAAAGAGTTACATAATGTAAAGCTACCCAGAGTCTGTTACATGCATCCAATACCACTCCAAGAATGAGATTTTTCCCAAAATATGACTCCCAGCTAACCGTAGATCAACTATCCGTATGCTCACCAATAGATCCCGATCCTATGTTCATCAAATGATAAACGGTAAGTACAAAACTCAGTAGTGCTATAAAAATATGTATATATCATGATCATATATCAAAAGAATCAGTGTAAAGCCATTTTAAATTCAACATTCATGTATTATCATACTTGTATCATACTATAACATTTTACATTGTTCCATGTCTGTAATAATTCATATATGGTGTTAAGATAGGAATAAATACTGTGTAAGTATCCCTGTAACTTTCTTGTAACCATTCTAGATAATAATAGCATCATTGTTGGTTTATAAAAACATGATTAGTAGCGGAAGATATAATGTAAAACTTTCAAAATTCACGTTTTACAATGGATCTTGCAATTCAATACATAAAAAATAACACATCTAGAGAAGATTATATAGATATAAGGAGATTGAAAAACTTACTTTTAAGCTGATATCTTTCTTTCTTTTGCCTTCTGAAAAGTTATAGTAAACTTTTCAATCCCCAAGCATAGAGGATCTCCAAACTATCTACCTAAGTGAAGAAAATGATCAGTAATCAAATTACTAGTTTTGTTTAAAGACTAGTAAAACAAAACGTAAAGAGAATGGATGAAGAATGGTGATTGAATTTGATTTTTCTCCTTGATGTTCTATCAACATCAAATTGTTTTCTTTATTCTTGAGCTTGAAAATTCTAGAAAGTAGAAGGAGGAAGGAGGTAGCCAAAATTTTGCTTCTGTCCTTCTTTTGTTTTCACCAAAACATCATATGTAACCTTAATTAGGTTTAAGGTTATAATAAGTCAAGTCATGTGAATGTAACATGCTTCTAGCATGTGACTTGCATGTGACTGACTTAAATTTCCTTCCAAAAGCACATGCCAATCATGTACACTTCCACTTAATTCATCATACATGAATAAGTCATGTGATAATCACATTTTGACTATTAAGTCAATCAATTCCATCAAAATCCCATATATACCATGCATGTAGAACATGTCATCTTAAATCACTTGTATCTTGAGTTTTACTAATCAAATTTTAATGATATTGGTATTGAATCGAAGCTCTTTTCATGCTCTTTCTAATAAATATGAAAAATTATAGTTATTTAATAACTACAAAACATTAGCAGTTGAAGATGTAATTTAAAACTTTTAAAATTCATGCTTTACAATGGATCTTGCAATTCTATACATAGAAAACATCATATACAGAGAAGATTATATAAATATAAGGAGATTGAAAAACTTACTTTTAAACAAATCTCCTTCTTTCTTTTGCCTTCTGAAAAGTTGTAGAAAAATTTTTGATCCCTAAAGATAGAGGATCTCTAAACTATTCACATAAGTTAAGAAAATGATCAGTAATCAAATTACTAGTTTTGTTTAGAGACTAGTTAAATAAAACGTAAAGAGAATGGATGAAGAATGGTGATTGAATTCGATTTTTCTCCTTGATGTTCTATTAAAATCAAATTATTTTCCTTGTTCTTGAGCTTCAAAATTCTAGAAAGCAAAAGGAGGAAGGAGGTAGCCAAAATTTTGGTTCTGTCCCTCTTTTGTTTTCACCAAAACATCATATGTAACCCTAACTAGGTTTAAGGTTATAATAAGTCAAGTCATGTGCATATCATATGCTTCTGGCATGTGCCTTGCATGTGACTAACTTCAATTTCCTTCCAAAAGCACATGCCAATCATGTGAATTTCCACTTAATTAATCTTACATGAATAAGTCATGTGACAATAACATTTTGACTATTAAGTCAATCAATTCCATCAAAATCCCATATATACCATGCATGTAGAACATGTCATCTTAAATCACTTGTATCTTGAGTTTTACTAATCAAATTTTAGTGATTTTGGTATTGAATCGAAGCTCTTTTCATGCTCTTTCTAACAAAAATGAAAAATCCTAGTTATTTAATAACCATAAAACATTATTTTATCAATATCCATTTATGATTATCATTTCATTACTTTTAGTGTGTGACCTTTTGGGTTCTTGACATGTTGGCAATATATGAATATATTATTAAACTTTATTTAATAACATCATATGTAAATCATGAGTGGTGTCTAGTCACACATCATGACTACGCAAACACCAACAGGTCACTAGTTTGACTACAACTCTTCTACATCATATTCCATGTAATAAACTCCTTTCACCATCCTTTATCTCACTCAGGTTTGAGTATGGATTAATGTCAACTCAATGCATGATTAAGTATGTTCGATCATGCCCTAAATTTGATATTTCATGTACCATAATCTTTATTCCTAAAATGCCCTTATGAAACTCATTCATTAATAGGCATTCTACTCTGGCAGAGATTCTTGAATAAAGAATATTACATGAATCAATGAGATAAACCCCTACATTTGATCTAGAGTGGTGAATCCTGTATTGAAAAACAAATACCTTTAACTACTTTACACTATATCCAACCTCCAAGTTATGAATGCCTCCTATAGAAGAATAAAACATAGGAGTCAAAACATAGTGATCCATAATTAAGATAACCTTGTTATCTCAAGTCTTAAGGATACTTGCACTACTGATATAAGTGAGATATACTTCACAGACATAGACCAATCATCCATATGAAATCTCACCAGTAAGGTCTGTTACACCCACGTTTGACCCCTTAAAAGTTTGAGTATTTTTGAGTATGCTTTTTTGAATGTATATGTGTATGTATACATGTTTGGTATGATTATTTGTGTATGTGCAGTGTATGTATTCTTGTGTATGCATCGTGATGATGTGTACTGGTGTGTATTTACATGTATGCTAGGTGTGTGCATGATGGCATGCATGTTTAGGTTGTGTATGGGTATTTCCGATGGCCTGGGAGTGCGTTTGAGGGTGAGAAGAGTAGAGGAGTATGGTACGAGCGTATGAGGATCCGTGCGATCGTACCAAGTAGGGGAAACAGGGGGGCTAAGGCTCTTGGAGGCTGTACGAATGTACCGGGGAGTGGTCTAGCCGTACGGGCGTACCAAAGGGTGGTACGGCTGTACCACAGCTAACAAGAAGTTGGGTTTGTCAGGCTTTTTAGGTTGGTGCAGGCGTACGAGTGGTGGTACGGCCATACGCAACTTAAGTTAGGCTTTTTAACAGATAAACATAAGCCTTTTTTCTTATGTTTCCTTCAGCTATCTTCCTTAAACCCATCCCAAAACCCTAGGAGCAACCTTCCTTGTTGCTGAGGAGTGAGTGGAAGCTGGTTTAGTGAGGCGAGAAGCTTAGATACGTGGATAGGCGTTAGCAGCGGTCTTCTTACAGGTTAGTGCTAGCTATCTGGGTATGTGCTAAGCTTAGGATTCAGGAATCTATTGCTCTATTTCTTGCTTTTAAGCCAAGTATGGCTATAGAACTGATGCTTGGGGATCGAATTCTCTATGATTATGCATGTTTATGCTATGGATGCTTATGATTGCAGTTATTGGTTCTGAGAAGGAATGTGTGTTGTGATTCTTGGTTCTCGAATGGAACGTGCTTTTTGTTTATTGGATGATTGGCTTGTCCATGCATTGTGATCGTTTGCATAACATATCATGTGAGGGGGTGAAATAAGGGTGGCGATATGGATGGTACGAGAAGTACCGATTGATATGAAAGGAGTGATACCCTATAGGATGAGAAGTGTCGATATTGATCAATATGGTAAAGGGGTGAGATGTCCCACAGGTGTGAGAAGTATCGGTATTGATCAATATGGTGAAGGGGTGAGCGATACTCTGAAAAGAGTGTGAGAGGCACCAAACCAAGGGTGAGTGCATAGTGTTATTGAGCATTCAGGATCGTGTGTTTAGGCAAAGATTGCCGGTATTGCTTGTTATACTGTTGATTGGTTGTGTGCCATATGCTTGGTCGTATACTATATTCATTGGTTATGTATGTGAATAATATGCTTTGTGTTCCTAGCACCGCTGAGATTATTCTCAGCATTTATCATTTGATGAACGTAGGTCCGAGTTCAGAGGGTGAGCACCGGGACTAGAGGTACAACAGCTAGTCGTGCCTTGGACTTCTAGATGGACTCCTACAGCTTGTATATTTGTGCATATTCTCTGTATTTATAGTATTTGGCAGTATACTAAATGTATTGTATAAGAATCCATGTATATATATCCAGGGTTTTGTATTTATTTATATATCATTCCGTTATTGGATTTTTATACGAGCATTAGAGTTTAAAATCCCTTGCAGTATAATTATTGTTTTCCTGAGATGGGAAAGTGATGGTTATGCTACGAGATCATGTCATCATCCCTCGGGTCTTGGGTCGGGGTGTGACAAGGCCTCCAATGAGAAAGCCTCCCACTGCTTATCCATATGTTCACTTTAAACAACTATTGTCATGATGAATGAGAATCATCCCTAAAAGAAGTGTAACATGTGCTGATCTTAACCGCATCAATAATATCCATTCTTATTAATACATTGATCAGGGATAATTTAGATATTGAACATTTGCATACAATAAGAATCTCATTTCATAAACTTCTGTATGAATTCCTTTATACTATTCCAATATCTTGAAATTCATTATTTAGTTAATAACTTATTGAGTAAACTGAATAATGAATGATGCATTTTATTGATAAATGGTTTGATATCAAATTACAATTAAACATGATGCTCTAGAGCATACACTAACAATCATAGTATATACATCTATATAATAGCACTATTATAATTCCACATCATTAACCATATATGTACTTTCATGAATAGTACATGTCAATGTATGTAAATGAGAATGCAATCATACTTTGTATTCTCCCTCTCATTTTTCTATAATATCTAAGGAATTCAACCGTGTTCTACATTCGCGATTATGCACAGTTCATACTAGATCCTGTATGTACCGGTACTCGTTCCCGTAGAAACATATAACATATGTATAGTTCTATGAACCCATCATCAATTGATGGTTCCATAAGGAATAAACTATATGATTCTTTGAGGGAATCTATCATTTGTATGACCCAATATGTTAACATATAGCTCTCTATAAACATCTCTTTCCTTTCTTTTCTGCCTTATAACTTCTTTATGAATACCATGAATATGCCTTTATGCTTGTATGGTTCATGACATGATATGTGAATGATGCTTAAATGATCATATACAATGTTGATTATATGAGAACATTGACTATATAAAGTCATTCTACCAGTACTATAAGCTTTTAAGCATAAAATATCATTTCAGAACATTACATAGGATCATGAAGTGATAAGTACAAACCTGTGGTAGTGTTTCCCCTATTGTTTGCTCGAGGAGTAGTATGTGTCTCTTCGACCGTACCTGTATATTTCCATTTCACATCCCTTTTAGTAAAGTCATTCATTTCATTCAAGTATTATAATACCTTAAAACATTCCAATCGATTCATAACATTCATTATAGCTTCATATTTATTCATGAAGAATAAGTAAACATGAATCCATTCTATTATATATCACACAACAATGATAATGATCATATAGTCATTGTTAGTGTATGCTCTAAAGCATCATGTTTCATTGTAATTTGATATTGAACCATTTATCAATAAGAGGCATTATTCATTATTCAGTTTACTCAAAAGGTTATTAACTAAATAAAGAATTCCAAGATATTTGAATAGTATAAAGGAATTCAAAAAGTAGTTTATGAAATGAGATTCTTATTGTATGCAAATGTTCAATATTTAAATTATCTCTGATCAATGTATTAATAAGAATGGATATTATTAATACGGTTAAGATCAACACATGTTATACTTCCTTAAGGGATGATTCTCATTCGTCATGACAAGAGTTGTCTCAATTGAACGTGTGGATGAGTAGTAAAGGACTAACTCATTGGAGGCTTTGCTAGTGAGATTTCATATGGATAATTCATCTATGTCTATGAAACGTATCTCACTCATATCAGTAGTGCAAGTATTCTTAAGACTTGAGATAACAAGGTTATCTTAATTATGGATCACTATGTTTTGACTCTTATGTTTTATTCCTCTATAACTTGGAGGTTGGATATAGTGTGAAGTAGTTGAAGGTATTTGTTTATCAATAAAGGATTCACTAGTCTGGATTAAATGTAAGGGTTTTATCTCATTGATTCATGTAATATTCTTTATTTAAGAATCTCTGGCCAAAGTATGATGCCTATTGATGAGTGAGTTTCATAAAGGCATTTTAGGAATAAAGATTACGGTACATGAAACATCAAATTTAGGGCATGGTCTAACACACATGATCATGCATTGAGTTGACATTAATCCATACTCAAACCTAAATGAGATAAAGGATGGTGAAAGGAGTTTATTGCATGGAATCTGATGTGGAAGGGTTGTAGTCAAACTAATGACCTCTTGAAATTTGGATAATCATGATGTGTGACTAGACATCACTAATGATTTACATATGATGTTATTAAATGAAGTTCAATAATATGTTCATATGTTGCCAACATGTCAAGAACCCAAAAGGTCACACACTAAAAGTAAGGAAATGATAATCATGAATGGATATTGATGAAATAATGTTTTATGGTTATGAGACAACCTAGATTTTTCATGTTCAATAGAAAGGCATGAAAAGAGCTTTGCTTTGATACCAATATCACTAAAATATGATAAGTAGAACCCATGATACTAGTGATTTAAGATGACATGTTTTACATGCATGGTATATGAGGGTTTTTGAAAGAATTAATTGACTTAATGGTCAAAACATGAATGTCACGTAACTTATTCTTTTATGATGAATTAAATGGAAGTGCACATGAATTTCATGTACTTCTAGAAGGAAATTAAAGTCAGTCACATACAAATTACATGCTAGAAGCATGTGACATGCATATAACTTGACTTAATAAAACCTAAACCTAATTAAGGTTATATTATTATGTTTGGTGAAAACATATTGAGTGACAGAAGCATGTTTTGGCTGCCCCTTTTTCCTTTTGTTTTCAAAGAATTTCAAAGCTCAAGAATAAGGAGAAATAAGTTAGTTTTGATAGAACATCAAGAAGAAAACCAAATTCAATCATCATTCTTCATCCATTCTCTTTTATGTTTTATTTTACTAGTCTCTAAAGAAAACTAGTAATTTCATTACTAATCATTTTCTTAACTTGTGTGGTTAGTTTGAAGATCCTCTATCATTGGGGATTGAAAAGTTTGCCACAACATTTCAGAAGGATAAAGAAAGAAGGAGATTGGCCTAAATTAGTTTTTGATTCTTCTTATATAATCTTCTTTGTATGTGATGTTTTCTATGTATAGAATTGCTAGATCAATTGTAAAATGTGTTTTTTAAAAATTTGTAAATTATTTCTTTTACTACTAAACAAGTTTTTATAAACCATCAGTGGTATCAGAGAGATTTGGTTTGCAATCTATGCATAGAACACATAAAATTTTGATTATCTTACTTATTATAGCTTGCAGCAATTTATGTTTTTAAGGGGTTAATGTTTGATTTTTGATTTGAAATTTTAACCATTTATTATTCATTGAATTAACTTGGTTTCTATTAAAATTCATATATTACGCATGCTCCTATTGAAAAGCTGAATAGATTTTTATGTTATTCTTAATGTTCTTGCTTAATTATTATGTGCTTAATTGTTGGACATGTAACGAATCAATTATTTATTATGTTAACTTGATGGTGGAGCATTTTGAATGAATTGTGATTTGATTTGGATGTGATTTTTTGGAAATCAGGTTCATATGTGCATAAGAAATCTAATTTTAGCGTATTTGGTTTTTCCAATATTAATTGCTCATATTTTTCATTAATTCATGTATTTTAATGTTTTACACACATTAAAGTTTTTAAAAATTAAATTTTATTAATTTTAGAGATTAATAAGTATTTTATTTGAATTAAAACTCTTAAAAGGAGCAATTTGAGCATGATAAGGATTCTTGTTGTTTTTTACTTCTATTTTATTTTCTAAGTGATATATTAATATCTAAAGTGTGATTATGGACTTAGCCCAATATGATTGAGCATATGCATTATTTTATAAATTTTGGTAAATAAGGCCTACGAGTCCTATCTTTCCTTAAAATCTTTTTGTACTTCTCTTCTCATCTACTCCTCCCAAATATAACTTGGGGTTTCTACTATTGAAATTTGCAATTAGATTACATAGGGTGTAAAAGATATAAAAAATGAGGCAAAAGGAGCAAAGTAACAAAGGTATGACCAAAAGTGGAACTCCAAGGCAAAATTTGTAATAGATTAGTATTATTTCAAATTTGTGGGGTTTGTAAAATCATTCATAACTTAGGTTTGACCATAGACTTAGAAGTCCACAATTGTCACACCTCACCCCTCCTATAAGGCATGACATGCTCTCGTAATATGCTTAATAGATCCCACTTCATGCTGAAATCCGCTAAACATATTATAAGGGATGTTAAAACAAAATCACATTACTTGATGAACAGTAACTTGTAAATAGTAATTGATGAATAGTAACTTATGAATAGCACTTTATGAATAGTACTCATCGGTATAGCAAACCAAAATCGACGTTCCATAATGTTTATAAGTTAAAAGACTCCAAAAAATATAGAAAACATTTATCAAATGCAACGATATAGAAATTTTGATCGTATTTTTTTTATCGTGAAAATGAATGAAATTTTAAATTTTTTCTATCACTTAAATAAAAGCTATCAAAAAGAACTTTCGTTAAATCCAATCAAATTCTCATACAATTAAATAGTTTTAAGATAACAAACCATTTAAAAGTCAAGCATGACTATAATAAATATGTAAACAATGCACTTATCTTTAGGTATTTTTAATAGTTGCATACTTACATCATATTTAATATAAAGACATATACTAGATTAGCTACTTAAACATCCTTCCCCAATAGATATAGCTTGCCAGGTGTAAATCTCATCTAGCCTTTATTTTTATCACTATTATGATCTGCGTTTATAAAAAGGAACGCTGAGTATAAACTCAGTAGTGCATAATAAGTGATGTTTAAATAATAAGGTTCAATAAAAATAATAACGAAAACAATAACAATTACATACCTTCTTTAATTTATGAAAGAATAAACATTTCATAATCATTGACTAAATAATCATCTTGTATTATAAAATTCTTAAATTTATAAATCATATAAATAAATCATTTTGCATTCTTAACCATTTCCATTATATCAATAGCTTATGTCACAAGTTCCAGTAACCTGTAACCCAGATGGGAGACGGGCCTCAATCCCACCCCTAAGGTGATTATATCATAACATATTGTCTGTATCACAAGTTATAATAATTAAATCATAATAATTACAATAATTCAATCCCGTCCCAAGGTGATCTTATAATCTAGTGTTCACACCTTTCATCGAGGAGGGAATGGGTCTCAACCTTCAACTCGATAAGGAATATCTCATTGTAATCTGTCAATTCCCGATTATAAAACATAATTCTTTTTCAACAATTCTCATCGAATTATACATCAAGGTGATTTCATATAAAATAAATCAAATAAATAATTATTCAAGTAAAACACATTTTTCATATAAAAGAATCCTTAAGCAACACAAATATCAATTTTGTAATCCGTTATAGAAAATAGACAAGTAAATAATTATTTCACAGAAAATCATTTATAAAACAAATATATTTTATATTTATTATGCACAAACCTCAAATAGATTTTTCCTCTGCTTCCTTTCCTTTTTAAAATTCTCCTTGTTAACTCCTTCAGCTGTATTCACATAATAGTGACAGATCTATCAGAATAAGCTTAAAGCTTAATCTTTTTAACTACTATGAAAATTACAGAGGAACCAAAATTCCCTTTTCACTTCCAATTCATTAAACTTTCATTATATTTCATTAAACTTTTCTTCCAAATTATAGAATTATGATGAAAATCTGGCAGAGTCAATCTGTAATTCAGATATCCCAAAATATTATAAATCCACCTGTAATAAGAAAGGTGTTCATGCAGCACTGGCAGTTAGTTCTTCTAGGCTTGCTAAGGATAAGGGTACAGCTAAAAAGAAGGGCAAGAAGCCAATCGTAAAGACCAAAGATGGTATGGGTAAGAAAGCTATAGAGAAACCCCCTAAGGGTATTTACTTCCATTGCAATAAGGATGGGTGTCGCACCCTAATTTTGGACCATCTTGACTTGGATCGAATCCGGGATAATTCAGGACCATTTCGGGTTGGTCTTGGGCTACTCCGGGTTGATTCAAGACCATTTTGGACCGCTTCGGGCCAATTTTGGCCCATTTCAGGGTGTCACACGCCGCATATGTTTCTGGACCCGTCGCATATGTCTAGACATATGCGATCGCGTATGATTTACCACCGTATATGTACAAACATACACGATCGCGTATGTTTGTGACATGCCGCATATGTTGGGATACGCGATCGCGTATGTCTCTAGGTCAGATTGTTTAAAAGCTTTGGAACTCCATTCTGCATGGGACTTTTGGCAGAGGAACTTTTAGACCTACAGGATTGATATTTTTGGGCAGACAAAAAAATGGGATTAATTTTCTTAACCTAAATTTTGATTATTCTAAATAATTAGGGTTAAAAAAAGAAAAAAAACTCACAAAATCATTTAGACTTAGGTGATTTTACTCCCCTAAACTTGGAATCAGACTATTCTCTCTTCCCTTACACTCGGATCTAAGGAGAATCTATGAGAGGTTAGTAAATCCATTGCTTTTTATTGTTATTATATGATTTTCATGATATCCATGCATAATTCTGATGAAAATTGAATTAATTTTGTGTTTTGCGCATGTTTCTTATGTGTTTTGATATTTCGCTTTCATTTTATTGTTTGTGCGTTATCATGCACGATCGCGTATGATCATCTCATATCATATGCGATCGTGCATGATCTTCCCAGATCACATATAATCTTGTGTGATCGCGTATGTTAATTTTAATAACATGTGCGATCGCGTATGTTTGAAGTATGGTTCATTCCCC
>CANYBF012088157.1:0-26600 GCA_948192965.1 Dalechampia spathulata
AAAATGTAAATGAATATGTGAAATTCATGTCTACAACTTACTCTTGGGAATGGAAGCTTGAATCAAGCCATTCCGACACCGGAACAAGTCGCAATACATGCCCGAAGTGGGCACCCCAACCAGCCTGTGCAGGCTGTCCCAGAACTACTGGGTTAGCAACTATTTTGAATGGACCAAACAAGGGGCAAACGGTGTGCCCGAATGGCAAATGAATATGTGAAATTCATGTCTGTAAATTACTCTTAGGAATAAAAGCCTGAATGAAGCCATTCCAATACCGGAGCAAGTCGCAATACGTGCCCGAAGTGGGCACCTTAGCTAACCTTATTTTGCTATATGCTACGTGCATAGTGCTATACACCCAATTCATGTATTTCACCTCATATGGGTGAAATATAATGCGTGTCACATGTCAACTGAGATGCAATCGACATTCAGAGTCACTTTGCAGTTTTGAATTTTGCCAAATTCGGCCCCGAATGATGAGTTCCTTTAATGGGCCTGTTTTGGGCCCATAGTGTCATGTGGCCTAAATGTGGCATTTAGCCTGCTATACATCGTGCCTTGCATAGGCATCAATGAAAATGTGTTCCGTGTGTACAGAACACTTAAAATGGGCAAAATGGGTAGCAGGGCCCAATAGTGCCTTTGGTGAGCCCCACAGCGTAGTGGTCCCTAAAATTGGCATTCGGGATGCCAAGTGTTGTGCCTCACGTAGGCAAGATGTAGAAGGTGTTCTGTGCGTACAGAACACCCAGAATGGATCGAAGAAGGTGGTGGGCCCCACCCGGGTACTATTTTAGGTGAATAGTGCCAAATGTCCAAAATGCAATATTTTGCATTCTGTGCACTTTATTTCGCGTAGGCAGTAGTGAAATGTTTTATGTAAGTACAGAACACAATGAGTTGACAGAGGTTGTGGGCCCCACCAGTGTACTAGGTGGGCCTTATAGCGTAGTGGGCCCAGAATGTGGCAAATGGTATGCCGAGCGTTTTGGCTTGAGTAAGGTAGCAAAAGAGATGTGTTCTATGAGTACAGAACACTCAGAATAGATTACAGTGGGTAACGGGTCCCACTAGTGCTTGGCGGGTCCCACAGCGCGGTGAGCCCAGAAATGTGGCATTCGGGATACCACAGGGTGTGCCTTATGTAAGACAGTAGCGAAATGTATTCTGTAAGTATAGGATACACAGAATAGGATAATAGAGGTAGTGGGCCCCACTAATATCCTAGGTGGGCCCCACAGCGTAGTGGGCCTAGAAGATGACATTTGCGATGCCAAGCGCTGTGCCTTGCATAAGGCAACTGGAAAATGTATTCTGTAAGTACAGAATACACAGAATAGGTTATCAGGGGCTGCGGGCCCCGTCATTGCCTGGTGGGTCCCACCTATGCACTATTTATGGTGAATAGTGGCCAGGGCCAAAAATGTAATATTTTGCATTTCAAGTGGTTTGCCTTGCGTAGGCAACAATGAAGGGTGTTCTGCATGTATAGAATACTTAGAACGGAGAAATGAGGGTGGTGGGCCCCACTAGCTCTGATGTATTCTGTACACCAGAATACCCAAAGGAAGCCTACAGAGGCCTATATGCAATAATTGGGGTCGATACGGGGATTAAAATCGAGTCGAATCAACAGAAGCCCGAAATTGTACGATGGTGAAAAGTTAAGGTCAACAGATTAATTGATTAATTGTGTTGCATACACGTACACCATTTACATTTCATATAATACTCTTATCCTTTCTTAACTGATGATTATAGGTGAGTTAGTACCTTGAACTTCATTTGACTCCTTAGGAATACGAGTTTGCTATCACCACTCCTTGTCTAGTATTATGAATAATTGATGATTCCTTAACCAAACATATATGAGACATAGTCCGATGTCTATTATTCCATTTAGTTATATAGGTTTATGGACACCATGATGAGAAACTTTAGCCTTTTGTCAAACTCAACCCATATAGCTAACTATAGCAACATTCTAAATTACGATCCTTTATTTCATTGCTATATGGATCAATGCCTTATCATATTAGTGGATTTGTCTAAATTTTACCATTTTCCTAATCATATATTGCTATAAAGGGTCAAAATTCTATCATAATTCTAAAAGGGTTACATAACCTTATGTCTATCTAATAGGTACTATCTTCTTAAAGCAATATGGTCATTCTAAAATATAGTTGAATTTTCATTGTAATCCTTCATATGATCAAGCAATAATCAAATCTTTTTTTGCTCACATATTGAAAGTTTCATACCTTGAGTTTCCAATGTACCTTTAGACTAGGATCTTACCTAGGAGAATTTGAACTGACCAAATTTCATCAAGCTATAAAGGTAAAAGGGAGCATTATTGTGTGCCACATGTTCACTAACCTGTATATGTTTTTTTGAACATGTATGCATGCATACTCATATAATTTTTACTAACCAATTTATATTATAGCCATAACATTAGATATTTTATAGTATAGGTCATGCATACATCCTATGTATTACATCATGTGCATAAAAAAATGCATACTCATGTATCTATGCTAAATTTATTTGTCATGTATGGAAAGATAAATCACCTTTTGAGAAAGCTTGCTCAACCTTGGATGAGACTTTGCTTAATGTTATGCAAGCTATTATTAACCAATCAATGGAAAGGGTTATCTATTGACTTCAAAGCTCTCTTGCAATAATAAATCAAGGAGGCCTTCAATCCTAAGGACTTTATCACTCTGCCAGCTTTAGTCAAGGATGAGGAGAAGGTGGTTAATTTGTATGACATCAAGATAAATGATGACACTCCTATCTAGATGCATGATATCTGCAAGACTAAAACATCTGCACTATAATAGAAGATTAAATAGTTATAGTCCATCATAAAGACCAAAGGCATGGGGTTTAATCTGGACTTTGATGAATTCTTGGTCCAAGCTATTAAGGGGCTTCCTAATAAGTTCAAGCTCCTAAATGTTCCTAAGTACAACAAGGTTAGGGATCCAAAGAACCATATGAAGACTTATACTATGATGATGAGCACTATTAACTTATCAGATGAATAAATAATCCAACTATTCTTTATCTTACTTGAGGGGCCAACACTATCTTAGTATTATAATCTAAATAAGATGACCACAATCAAGTGGAAGCCTCTCTCAATAGCTTTTTATAGGCAATATAAATTCAATTCCTAATTTGACATGATTCTGCTGGATTTAGAGATGGTTAAGTAGAAATATAATGAGTCTTTCATTGACTATTTTGTAAGATGGATGGATAAAGCTACTCTTGTCAAACATAAGTCATATTAATTAGACGTTATCAATAAGCTTATTATGGGGTCATTACCATTATGTTAGGATAAGCTAAAATATCATAACTTCCACACCTTTAAGGATTTCTACTCAATCGATTAGAGGATTGAGCAGACAAAATGGGCTAAAGAAGAATGACCCTTCCTTTATCAAACCCAAAACCACTACCTACATATAGACACCACATAAATCCTTACACATAAATGCTTTATAATAACCTTTATAAATTCTTTGAAACACTAACCAACTTTAGATGTTCTTAAATCTTGGAATATTTCTTTCCAAGGTTTTTGAGCATTTCCTTCAAGTCAAAGTCATTAAGCCACTTGAGCTAAACTCATAAACATCATCCTAACCATAGTAAATACTAAAACCTACTATTATTACCATCAATATCATGATAATAATATTAATGATTACTGCTCTCTTTAGTAGGTCATTAAAGATCTTATTGATTTGGATGAGCTTGACTTTCCTAAGAAATCTAAATCCTCTACCAAAATAAACTCATTATCTAACTACCATAAAGCTAACCAAACTTATATAATTCAATCAGGGTTACCAGAATCTTTGATTATCAGCTTCTTCTCCCCTTTCAATTATGAGAAGACTACTATTTTACCTACTATCAAGTTCAAACCCGATGGTTAGTTCAACATTGGTACCATTAACATTTGGTATTATAGTTCAAAGGATAAGTTTGCAGATACTCATAAGTCTATCAAATCTAATTTTGTAAGGGTTCAAAAATAGAAGAAGGGTAAGTCAGTCAAGACTCCCAAGTCAATTAAGCTAGACCTAAGTTCTCCAAGCCATGAAAGGGCTTGGTGCTAACAAGATACCTTCTCGAGTTTATAATATGATGAGAAGTTATAAAGTATTCACTCCTTCCAATCTAGGGAAAAAGTTCAATAATTAAAAGAAGTTGATAGAATTGAGACCCATTATGGATGAAGCTAGCCCTAGCATTACACTAACTTTGCAAACTATTGATAAGATGAAAGAGGTTGCTTAGCCTAAGAATGTAGTCATCAAGTAGTTAAAGAAGATACAAGTTGATATTAGTATCTAGGACCTGGTATTATCCTTCCAATAGCATTGGCAGGCCATCATCGAGGCATTATCCAGCATAAGAATCTCTCCATCTACCATTACTTGTAACATGAAAAGTTAGTTAGTGAATTAGGAGTTACAATCTAGCATGATCACCTTTTCTGACATTGATTTATCGGTAAAAGTATACATCATAATAAAGCACTCTTCATTAAGGTGCATATTATGAAAGGCACTCTTTATTAAGGTGCATATTATGAACTTCTCCACTCCTTATATCATGGAGGATTATGGTTTCAGATTCAATGTTTATCCTTTGAAGGTGCTATCAAAGTTTGGGATTCAACCTTCAAACTTAAAGCCATCTAAGATGATCATAAGAGTTTATGATGAGTTTAAGAGGGAGGTTATCAATATCTTCACCATAACTATGATTGTTAGGTTGATTGAGTCAACTATAGAAGTTATAGTTTTAAACATCCCGTGTCTTTTACGTTAATTTTAAAATGATCATGGTTCCATCCATTAGGAGGTATGTCATCCACCTTGCACCAGAAAATCAAGTTCCTATATGAGGAAGAAATAATGACTATTGTTATTGATGATGAGGTTCCTCTAACCTGCATCAAGGAAGATATCTCACTCATGACTGGTTTCTAAATCACTACAATTCATAAATAAGAGAGATGCTCATACCGACTAAGCTCCGTTATGGAGAAGATGATTATCAACATTAATTTCATTCTTGATAATAGATTAGGTTGTTATTAGTAAGGTCTAGTGGAATTCAATATCCTCACTGCTATATGGGAGGAAAGATATTGCATCAGGTTTGATCCTTACACTTCATACAAGCCTGAGGAGTGTAAGATGGTCACTTTCATCTAAGGAGAGACCTTGTGTGATAATCTCCTCAGTTGCTATACTCAAATGATTTCTATGACTAGCAATTCACCATCCTTGATGATGTCTATCACTTATCAACCTTGATAAAATCTCAGAAGGTTACTACCACTTCATCTCTCATCAATCTTGATGTTGACTTTTAGATCTTTACCACTAATCACCATGAATCAGAGCTTACTACAGTCGCTACACTAGTGGACAAGCTGTAAAGTTTTGATATTGGTGATCTCATTCTTTAAAAGGTCTACCAAGATATCACCAGCCCTGTCAAGTATACTTTTGATGAACTTTTGTATGAAGTTGATGATGAACATATTTCTATTCTCTTCAATGATAATGTAATCCCTTCAAAATTTAATGCAATGAAAAATAATTTTACTTATGTTTGTGCTGTGTATTTTGATAAGATTATGCATCAACATGAGCATTTTTGAC
Source organism: Dalechampia spathulata (assembly GCA_948192965.1). Classification (NCBI taxonomy): domain Eukaryota; kingdom Viridiplantae; phylum Streptophyta; class Magnoliopsida; order Malpighiales; family Euphorbiaceae; genus Dalechampia; species Dalechampia spathulata. The sequence goes on from CANYBF012088157.1 coordinate 5,712, forward strand.
ATTAATACATCATACATTGAATCAGTTTACATTGGCACAAATGATAAACTTTATTCTCTTTAGATTACATTAAACTTAACTCTTGATAAGCAAGCAAAAAGTATTAGAGTGTTAAAATAGCATATAAAAGCCTACTCTAGGCTATGAAGATATGCCAAATGTTAATAGAACTATTATGAAATATAAAATTTTGTTCAAGCTTGGATTCAAGCCTGTCAAATAAAAGTTGTGTTGGCTCTAACTAGAATAGGCTCAAAAGGTTAAGGATGACATTCAAAAGTAATTGGATTCTAAGTTTCTTGAGGTTATTTACTATTCAGAATGGTTAACCAATTTGATTATAGTACCCAAGAAAGATGATAAAGTTAGGATTTATGTAACGTACCAAGATCTCAACAAAGTATGTTTAAAGGATGACTTTCCTTTGACTTATATCGATATGTTAATCAATAGTGTAGTCGCTAATGATATGTACTCATTTGTAGATGCTTTTTCAGGTTGTAATCAGATTCTCATGGCTATAATGGATAAGGTGAAGATGGATTTCAACATAAAATAAGGAGCTTATTATTATTGGGTCATGTCTTTTGGTCTGAAGAATACAGGTACTACTTATCAAAAGGCATAATAACCTTGTTACATGATTTAAACCATAAGGAGGTCGAGGTCTATATGGGTGACATGATGATGAAATCAAACACCAGGGAGGGGCATAATGCTACTCTTGATAAGTTTTTCATGCAAGTTGAGAATATGGCCTCAAGTTGAATTTGAAAAAGTGCACAATTGAGTGACATCTAGTAAGCTATTAGGTCATATTATCAATTAAAGAGGTATTGAGGTAGATCCAAACAAGGAGAAGTCAATCTAGGAAATACATATTCCTAAAACTGAGATTGAAGTCAAGGTTTTCTAGGATAGCTCTAATACATCAACTGATTCATTGATAAGCTCACAACCATGTATGAGCCCATCTTCAAGCTTTTAAGGAAGAACCAACCTTTGGTTTGGATGAGAACTACGAGTTTATTGCTACCTCTTTAATTCATTGATTTTATAGCTACCTCAATTAAGGAAGTCATTATTGCTCTATCTAGACTTAAAGGAGAAGTAATGGGAGCAATGAAGGCTCAGGAGAATAAAATTAAAGTTAAGTATATCATCTACTACCTGAGTAAGAAACTATAGAGAAGTTATGCATGGGTATGGTCTAGGTTATGAAGAAGTTCAAACACTACTTCTAATCATATAAAGTATAGGCAATCTCTAAGGTCGATCCTATGAAGTACTTGTATGAAGCTCCTTTGCTAGTGGAGAAGCTTTTCAAGTGGATGATCTTGTTATTAAAGTTTGATGCACAATACATAACTAAGAAAATAATAAAAGGTATAGCAATTATTGAATTCTTGGTGTCCAGGGTAATGGATGGTTCTGAAACTTTTAAACTAGACTTTCCTAATGAGACTTTGGGGTAATGTATATTCAAAAGTAAAAACAACATTTGTATGACACAATCAACAAAAGAGGTGTAGGTATGGGAGTTGTGTTAGTCATTCCAGAGGCTGAACTAATCATTCTTTCGAAGCAACTAAGCTTTTCAATCACTGAAATATGGTTCAGTATAAAGCATGTCTATTCAAGCTCAAAGTTCTACTAATATTGATGTCCAAGAAGTCTAGGTTTTAGGAGATTTTATACTTATGATCCATCATTCCATAGCTAAGTAGGATGTCAAAGAAGAAAGGCCCAAGTCTTATGCTAAATACATGAAGCTCATGGTTTATAATTTTAGCCAATGTAAGTTTATTCACACTCCACATGATATGAATCAAATGGTTGATGCCTTGGCCATATTGACTTTAGTGTATGAACAGTGATAAAGTTAGATTCAGTCTATAATCAATAAGCAATTGAGAAACCCCTATTATGAGGGTGAATGAGTTATGACACTAGACCAATATGACAAAGCCCTATGGTATGCATATATCATGAATTGATTGAGAAGTGGTGCTTACTCAAAAGATGCAAAGAAGACAGATAGGTTGGCCTTGTAAAGGCTAGTAGTTAATTTTATCTGGTATTAGGGCATCCTCTATAGAAAAATAGTTGGTATTCTATAACTTTAATGCATATCTGTGAACACTATTTTTGCCCCCTGTAAAGCTAGCTGGGTTGCATACTTCGGGCATGTATTACAACTTATTCTGGTATCAAAATGGCTTGATACAAGTTCCTATTCTCAAGAGCAAGTTGCATACATGAATTTTGCATATTCATTTACCATTTGGGCACACTGTTTGCCCCCCGGTTGGCCCGTACAAAATGGCTGCCAATCACAAATTTCCAGCACAGCCTGCACAAGCTAGCTGGGTTGCCTACTTTGGGCACGTATTATGACTTGTTTTGGTATCGGAATGCTTCATACAAGTTCCCATTCTCAAGAGCAAGTTACATATATGAATTTTGTATAGTCATTTACCATTTGGGCACACGGTTTACCCTCTATTTGGCTTGTGTAAAATAGCTGCCACTCACAGATTTTTAGCACAGCCTGCATAAACTAGCTGGGTTGCCTACTTCATGCACGTATTGTGACTTATTCCAGTATCGGAATGGCTTGATAATAGTTCCCACTCCTAAGAGCAAGTTGCATAGATGAATTTTGTATATTCATTTGCCATTTGGGCACATGGTTTGCCCCCCATTTAGCCCATCCAAAACTGCTGCCAATCACAGATTTCCAGCATAGCCTATACAGGCTGGCTGGGTTGCCTACTTTGGGCACGTATTACGACTTATTTCGGTATTGGAATGGCTTGATACAAGTTCCTATTCTCAGGATCAAGTTGCATACATGAATTTCGCATATTCATTTACCTTTTGGGCATACTGTTTAACCCCTTTTTAGCTCGTACAAAATGGTTGCCACTCATAGATTTCCAGCACAGCCTACACAGGCTGGCTGGGTTACCTACTTCGGGCACATATTGTGACTTGTTCCGGTATAGGAATGGCTTGATACAAGTTCTCATTCCCAAGAGCAAGTTGCATAGATGAATTTTGTATATTAATTTGCCATTTGGGCATACGGTTTACCCTCCGTTTAGTCCATCCAAAATGGCTGCGACTCACAGATTTCCAGCACAGCCTGCACAGGCTGGCTGGGTTGCCTACTTCGGGCACGTATTATGACTTATTTCGGTATCGGAATGGCTTGATACCAATTCCCATTCCTAATAGCAAGTTGCATAGATGAATTTTGTATATTCATTTACCATTTGGGCACACGGTTTGCCCCCCGTTTGGCTTGTACAAAATGGTTGTCCACCATAGTTTTTCCCACTTTGGTGAAGTAAAGGGATTTTATCCCACATTGCCAACATTAAGGTTGCACACCTCCTAAGGCTACTATAAATACAAGGGTAAGCCTTCTTCTTCCGAGACACAAGATATATCATAAAAATGATACTAAAAATATCATATCAATGGTATACATTGTAATTCCAAGACATTAAGCTCTAAGGATTAAAATAACTTAAGTAAAATTTTAATTAGGTTTAGCAACTAAATAAATTTTTACTAAAATCCTAAGCTTTTGGGAATTTGGGGGGGAGCGACTTCTAGCCCTAGTAAGTCATTTCTTCCTTCAACTTTTTAAGATTAATTTAGCTTTACTGTCATGTTTACCTTATTATCTTAGTTTAGCTTTACTGTCATATTTAGCTTATTGTTTTATTTAGCTTTATTGCCATGTTTAGCTTTTTATTATGCCATGTCATATGCCATTATGCCATGTCACACGCCATGTCATATGCTAATATGTCATGTCACATGCCATATCATATGATACCATGCCACGTCATATAATACTTTGCCATGTCATCATGCTATGTCACATGTCATACGTCATCATGCATGTCATATGCTTATATGCCACATCATATGTCATATGCCACTATGCCATGTTATCATGCCACATGCCATGTCATACACCATTATGCCATGTCATATGCCACGTCATATGCCATTATACCATGTCATCATGTCGCGTCATATACTAATATGTCATACCACATGCCACATCATATGCTAATATATCATGTCACATATCATACACCATTTATGTCATGTCATCATGCCACGTCATATGCTAATATTCCACATCACATGTCATATGACACTATACCATGTCATCATGCCACATGCCATATCACATGCCATTATACCATATCATCATGCCATATGCCACATCATCATGTTGCATGCCACATCACCATGTCACATGTCACGTCATCATGTCACATGCCACATCATCATATCATATGCTATTATGTCATATGCTATTATGTCATATCACATGCCATGTCATCATATCGCACGCCATGTCACCATATCATTCCTTACATTCATCATACTTCGACTCTTGATTCATACTTTTACATGGCATAGAATTAGTCGATCAAGTCCTAAATTTCGTTTGCTATTAATGATTTTGCTTGTTTATTTGCATTTTCACTCGTGCATTTTTGACTCATGCTACCAAAGATGAAAACTTCCCCGAGGAGGAGGAGACGTTACTTAACATCTTGGATTTTTGTACACATGAAGATCCTATGTAATAGAATAACATTATTCCCCATTTTTAGGATTTAGCACTAAATCCCACGTGTATCCCCCATTTTTCTCGATCCCTTTCGCCGACCTTTTTGAGGATTTTATTTTATGGATGGTTTTATTATATTTGCTAAAATATATATATCATATCATGTCACATGCCATGTCACATGACACATCACGCACTTCTATGCCATGCCATGCATATGCCATGTCATAATATATATTATCTCGTATGTCAATACAATCCAAATACACCTATTCACCATGCAATCCACGCTATTTGCTATGTTATATGCCAATATACCATGCCATTTTTACCATGATGCCATGTCACATGTCATTATGCCATGTCATGTCGTATGCCACGCCACATGCCATGTCGTACGCCATGTCACATGCCTTGTTAAATGCTAATTCACACACACATCACCATGCCATGTCATGTATATGATATGCTATTTTACTATATCATTATTATGTCATGTCATGCATATGCCATGTCATATTATATCATCACTTCACATGTCATGGTAAGTCATTTCTTCCTTCAACTTTTTAAGATTAATTTAGCTTTACTGCCATGTTTAGCTTATTATCTTAGCTTAGTTTTACTGCCATGTTTAGCTTATTATTTTATTTATCTTTATTGATATGTTTAGCTTTTTATTATGCCATGTCATATGTCATTATGCCATGTCACATGCCACATCATATGCTAATATGTAATATCACATGCCACATCATATGATACCATACCACATCATATGATACTTTGCCATGTCACATGTCATACGCCATTATGCAATGTCATATGCTTATATGCCACATCATATGTCATATGCCACTATGCCATGTCATCATGCCACATGCCATGTCATCATGCCACATGCCATGTCACATGCCCCATCATATGCCATTCTGCCATGTCATCATGCCGCGTCATAAACTAATATGTCATACCACATGCCACATCATATGCTAATATACCACGTCACATGTCATACACCATTTATGTCATGTCATCGTGCCACATCATATGCTAATATGTCACATCACATGTCATACGCCATTATGCCATGTCATCATGCCACATGCCATTATGTCATGTCATCATGCTACATGCCATATCATCATATTGCATGCCACATCACCATGTCACATGTCACGTCATCATGTCACATATTATATCATCATGTGATATGCTATTATGCCATGCTATATGCCACATTATAATGTCATATGCTATTATGTCATGTCACCATATCATTCCTTACATCCATTAGACTTCGGCTCTTGATTCATGCTTTTACATGGCATATAATTAGTCTATCAAGTCCTAAATTTTGTTTGCTATTAATGATTTTGCTTGTTTATTTACATTTTCACTTGTGCATTTTTGACTCGTGCTACCCGAGGTGAAAATTTCCCCGAGGAGGAGGAGACATTACTTAACATCCTGGATTTTTGTACACATAAAGATCCTTTGTAATAGAATAGCATTATTCCCTATTTTTAGGATTTAGCATTAAATTCCACGTATATCCCCCATTTTTCTCGATCCTTTTCATCGGCCTTTTTGAGGATTTTATTTTATGGATGGTTTCATTATATTTGCTAAAATATATATGCCATATCATGTCACATGCCATGTCACATGACACATCACACACTTCTATGCCATGCCATAACATATATTATCTCGTATGCCAGTACAATCCAAATATGCCAATTCACCATGCAATTCACGCTATTTTCCATGCTATATGCCAATATACCATGCCATTTTTACCATGATGCCATGTCACATGTCATTATGCCATGCCATGTCGTATGCCACACCACATGCCATGTCACATGCCATGTTAAAGGCCAATTCACACATACATCATGCATATGCCATGTCATATTATGTCATTACTTCACATGTCATGCATATGTCATGTCATCCAAATGCTATATAGCACTATATATCATTATATATGTAACCATGCAACGTCAAATCATATGTTGTGCTGTGTGCTTACAATATACGCTCGTATGTTTGCCTGCTTAGGACAATTAACTCCAATTATAATGGTAAAATTGATTTTGGAAACTCATAGAAATAGATCTCCACCACCCAAACTTAATCTCTAAAGGGTTTAACTAGCACTCATGTTATGGGTTGGTTGGACCAATCCAAAACCATCCGGTGGTGACTCCCTTGTGACTCTTTCGAGTCCGTATCATTCCTTTAGGTAACCCCTCAAGAAGACTACGCTTTCACTCTGAGTACGGTCCCCAGTCCGTGAGCCTTGCAAGCCTCGCTCTGGGCAGCAGCAGAAACCGGCGCTCATAATATCATCAAAGGAGATAGAGATAGTTATGTAAATAATGCATATTGGTACCTACGGATCTCATATGAATGGATTCACCATGTATAGAAAGATCTTATACCAAGGTTATTTCTAGCTTACCATGGAGGCAAACTACATACAGTTTGTTGGAAGGTATCATGAATTTTAGATATATAGAGATTTGAGTCATATCTCATTGATCAAATTATAGAATTTGATGATGTCATGACCTTTCTTAGCTTGGGGAATTGATATCATGGGTGAGATTCATCCTAATGCTTCATACATACTAATGGCTATTGATTAGTTCTTTAAATAGATGGAGGTAGAATCTTACAGTAAACTACGAGTAAAGCAAGTTGCCAAATTTATTAAAAATAATGTTATATATTGTAATAGGGTCACACATCACTTGGTATCAAATAACATAGTGCAAATTTAGGGCCTAGTTATTGATATGCTAGAAAGACATAGGATTAAGTATCATCGATATTCTCCATATCATCCTCAAGTTAATGGGGTGGTCAAAATTGCTAATAAGACCATTAAGAAAATCTTAATCAAGACAGTGCAGAGTTACTAGAATTTCCATGAGTAGTTACCATATACTTTATGGGGTTATCAAACCACTACAAAATTTCCTACTACTACTACTGCTACTACTACTACTACTACTACTACTATTATTATTATTATTATTATTATTATTAGTATTGCTACTACTACTACTACTCACTATTGCTCACTATTGCTTTAACTTTACTTTAACTTGTACTTACCCATCATAAACCATACTTTATCATATAATAACATGTTAAACATACGAGGCATCACCTAACATACATTAAATTTTGTTATAAAACTTGATTTAAAGCATTTGTACCTTGAGTGCATAGTCACTTTGTTTCCAATCCTGTCTATAAACATTCTAAATCAAATGCAACTTCCTTACTCTCTAAGACATTTCCTTCATATTTATCACATCAAAATGGTTATGCATCTTATATCATTCATATATCGTATGCATTACTTAATCTTTAGCTATAACAGATACATAAAATACAAGCACACAAGGATGCTATGTGTGTGGATGTGACATTAATTATGTTTTATATTATCACTTGACATAATTAGCCAAATTGGATGTTGATTTATTTCTAAGTGATGTCATATATGATCTTAGAATCTTTTAATTATGCTATTGATTAATTTTGTCAAAAATTGATCATTTTTACATGATTTTCATGATCTGACTCATGTTTATTATCGTGTTTTCATAATTATTACCATTATATTCATCAAACTTTGACCCTTGATTAATGCTTTCACATGACATCGAATTAGTCATTTTAGTCCCAAATTTCATTTACTACTAACGATTATTTGTCTATTTCAAATTTTCATTCATTCATTTTTGGCTCATGCTGCCTGAGGTTGATTTTTCCCGAATGGAGGAGATGTTGCTTAACATGTCAGATTTTTGTATCATTAAAGATCATTTGTAATAGAATAAGCCTCTATTTTATTTCCTCGACATATAGGTTTTAGCCTTATTTCATTGTGCATTCCCTATCTTCCTTGATCCATTTCTTCGAGCCATTATTATTAATTTTCATTTATATTACTATGCTTATTTTATCATTGTTATATGATGTATACTATATCATGTCATGCGTATGTCATGTCATTTCACATGTCATGCCTATATTGTATCATCTCACATATCATGCCTATGTTATATCATTCATCTCACATATCATGCCTATGTCATGTCGTCTCACATGTCATGCCTATGCCATATCATTCTCTCATATATCATGCCTATGCCATATCATTTCTCATATACTATGCTTATGCCATATCATTTCATATGTTATGTTAATGCCATGTCATGTCACATATCATGCCTATGCCATGTCATCTTACATATCATGCCTATGCTATGTCATCTTTCATATATCATGCTTATACCATATCATCTCACATGTCATGTCTATGCCATGTCATCTCATATGTCATGCTTATGTCATGTCATTTTTCACATGTTATGCATATGCCATATTACATGCCATGATTACCATATCATACTGGTCGTGCTATATCCGCTATGATTGCTACTATGTTATACCTGTTATGTGTTTATGAATGCTTATGAATGCTCACCTACCTAGGGCAATTAACTAGATTAAAATGGTAAAATCAAACTTGAAACTCTGAGGGAATAGATCTTCATTACCCAAACCCATCTCTGAAAGGTTTGAGTTAGCACTCATACTAATGGATTCTATTGAACTAAATTTGGAACCATCCTATGATGACTCCATCTTGTGACTCTTTTGAGTTTGTCTCATTCCTTGAGGTAGCCCTTTGTTAAGACTGCATTTCCCTTGTAAAGATCTAAGAAACTGAGCAAATTGTATAGCTACAAGATCAATAGCAAATGCAACTGGTTGTTTCGTAGGAGGTAACCTCTCTCCCTGTTCACCCTCTCACTAGCCTCCAATGTGCCTTCTTATGGGTTCAAGTTACCTCCACCTTCCTCACCTACTATAATTGCTCTATCTATCATAGTGTTTAATTTGTAAACATACACATGGCTCAAAATAGTCAGCAACAGTAAGGACTAACAATACTCCTATTATGCAACTCATTAACCTTAGGCAATAGTCATACATGCAATAATCATACATTGAGTTAACCTTAGCTTTGATACCACTTAAACATGTCATACCTAAATTTGGCGTAACATGCTCTTGTAGAATAGTTAATAATCCCCTAAGAAAGAAAATCATTGATTATTCCATAAGGGATCGATACAATTTTTTTTTCACAGTTACTATAGTGAATTGCTACAATACCACTGCTACAGTATCTCTGCTATAGATTCATACGTAAATACATTGTCACATATCATCATATCATACATACATGGTGATAAATCCATCATTCATACATTATATGGTTGTATATTTAATTTTACATGATGAGGTGGTATCGATATTATACACAACTAATATTCATAACAAGAGTATTACTACTGCTAAGGTTAATATAATAAGTCACACATACAAATACACTATGAAGTATGTTACATTGGTCCAAACTGCTTTGAGAATGAGATTCCCTAAAATCACAATCTCTCCTGACTGAAGATCATTTAGCCTAAATTCTCGCCCGAAGGTCCTGGTCTTACATTGATCAAATGACAAACGTTTAGTATAAAACTCAACGGTGCTATAAAATGAGTAAATAACATGAGTACATATCATAAATAATATATTAAAGTCAAAACATGAGAAACCATTATTAACCAGTATAACTGTATCATATCATGTCATTTTGCATCACTCAATAGCTATTATAATTAGCACATATAACATATTATGCAATGATAGGAATAAATACCATTAAAGAATCCACTATAACTTTATCAATATCAAATACTATTTTATACATCATTACTTTATGCACATCTCTAAATAATCACGATTGCAGTGCATTCATCATTTCATCTACTATACTTTCATGATATATGAATGATAATGTATGTCTATAAGAATGCATTCATGCTTTGCATTCTCCCTTTGATTTTCCTATAACATTTCATTTCTTTCCTGTATGATTATGCACAATCCTATACTGGGTCCATTTTCTCTATATACCGGTATTGTATCATTCTCTGGTTCTCATAGGAATAAAATATTTCTCTATGGTTCCATGATAGGAACCTATACTATATGATTCCATCAAGGGAATCTATAATAACCGTATGACCCAGTATGTTATCAATGAATATTGCTTTGTATATCATTTTCTTTTCCCCTTATATCCTCTGTATGATATGTTATGAATATGTCTTTATGTATGGATGATTCATGACATGATGCATAGTTGATACTTTACTGATCATACACAATGATGTTCATATGATACCATTCACATTATAAACTCATTGCATTGATATTATAACCGTATGAGTTAAAAATCACTATTTCAAGACCCTAAAAGTGGTCATGAAGTGAATAGCACAAACCTATTATCGCTTTGCCCTTATCGATACTTGAATGAGAAGTATGAACTTCATGAGTTAAACCTGTAGCATTTCCATTTTACATTCATTTAGTAAATTTATTTATATACTATACTTGAATTATCATCATTTTAAGAATCCATAATCATTCATGACAAGTAACCACTATTAAACTTTGATTAACAATAAGCATATCAACACAATGCCATCTTACAACATTTCACACTTCACAATTAGAGGTCATACATGCCTTCCAGCCAACTTAAATCCTTACATCAAAACATCATCCATTTAGTATAATAGTGACTTTTAAGGCTTAGGTAAGTACAATATTAAGTTTAGATACCTTAAACACTCATTCCTTAAATGACTGAACCATGAATAACAAGGTACTAGTCATTTGGTCAAGTATACTATTCATAAGTTACTATTCATTTGGTATGGGTTATTATTCATTTGGTCATTTTTACCTATGTTGGATTTGTAATTGTATGTACATAACCATTCATTTAAGCATTTAAAATAAGTTCATTTGGTGAATCATATTAGTACTTAAAGGTCCATGCAATTTATGCATTCATATATTCTACATTCGTGTAACCATCTTCATTACGTGAGCATTTTGACTATGTAAATGACCTCCAAACAAAGAAAACCATATACCAATGGAAACTATACTCAATAAGCTTTAATTTGAGCTATTATTTGTAATTTTTAGAATTCATTTAGACTATAAAATTTTAAAAGGCCGCATATCCAAGTTTTTTATCTAACTTTTACTCAAATGGAACATTCCTTATGATGTCATTTTTTTTACCTAGCAAATAACCTTATAATTTTACGAGCTTAGTACCATTGGAAACTAGATTCAAATATGTTTCCAACTGTATATTACATAAAATTGTTTGATAATATTAAAGCAGTCAAAATGCAATTATCATAAACCTCTAACTTTGCCTTTAAAGTCCATTTCTAGTAAGCATTTGCATATATCATGCATACCTCTTCCTTTAAGCATCCAAATTACTTCAAAATTTTACCAAACTAAATACTCATATATATAAACATGTTATACACACTTCTAAGTGAAATTTACCAGCCAATATGCATTTAAACCTAACTTAAGGTAGCCTTACACAACCATACACACATATGCTGCCCCTATTGCACTCATTTATGCATATAACTTGTAAACTCATTCCAATTGCATTAAAACTTTATTTTTATCAGTATAACACCATAATTCATCATGTTTATATATATTTTAATGAGTTATACACTAAAACTAAACCACAGAGGTCATTTCCTAGGAGGTGAAAAATCAGGCAGCAACTTTGAATTCAAGCCATCATCACATATAATCATCCTTCCATCAATATTTAAGCATACCAAACCTTAGAATTACCATTAATCACTATTCATACACTTCAAACAGTAAGTAAATTGATTGATTCAAGGGTTTCAAATTAGGGATTTACATAAATTTCTCATACCCAAAACAGAAATTCCATTCAGTTGCAAAACAACATCAAATTCATTACTTAGCTTCCTTATATTTCATCATTCACTTCAATTCTTCCATTTACATAAAATTATCATAACCCTACAGCAACTTTTCAATCCATCAAAGGTGTAAGAAAACATAGAAGAAGAAGAGAAATACATACTTAAAGTACATAGAATATAAAAAGAAGCATAAAATTGAATTCACCATGAAATCCTACCTTGAATATGGTTTTTACCCTAAATAGGATGCAAGGGAGAAGAAGGAAAGAAGAAGGTTGAAATATGGTCTAAAGAAGGAACTTAAAAATTGACTTATTCTTTCCTTATGACAATATAAACTTAAATTTTAATAATAAAAAAAGAGGAACCAATCAAAACATGACACCTTGCACCACTTACCCTTCCTTACTTAATTCTATTTTCTTCTTCTTTACTTAATACTTATTTTACATTATAATTAAGTTCATAAGAAAGCATTTACCATGCATCATAATGTTATGGACATAAATCATACATGATATAGTTTCTAATTTTACCCTTACCTTTTCATGAAATACAATTTGTATCCTAGACTACAATTTTACACACCATTATTTCTAACTTTACTTTAACTTATAGTTACATACTTTAACCTATACTATATCACATAATAACATGTTAAACATGCCAAGACATCACTTTACATATATAATTTCCCTCATAGAGCTTCATCTCAGACATTTAACAAAAGCATACCCATTTTGCAACTTTAGTGCATAATTACTTTTATATTCAACTTTTCTTTTTTTGTTTTTCATTTCTTTCTTTATTAATATCATTCCATATGGAATTCCTCTATTTATAAGACATTTCATTTCCTATTCATTATGTCAAAACATTCATGCATTTCATGCATTAATCAATCATTCACTGTAATGTATGCATAATATGCATGCACAAAGGGATGTTGTGTGTGTGGATATGACAATATAGCACATATAAACCTATATGTGGTGCACGTACAATGAACTTTTGCTAGAAACTTGATTTATCTTCAAAATTCACTTTTTTATTAAAATGAAGATATAAATATTATTTATGGCTTCACAATAGTTTGGATAATCAAAAATCATTAAATATTTAATGAATTTGATTAATTTTAGCTTCAAAATTAATTTTTAAGTTAAATGATATTTTTAATTTAATTTGATTTATAATTGATATGATTGAGCTTTAAATTTAGTTTTTGAATCATGTTCGATTGATTATTGATGATGTTGAAGTCTTCTAATTCAATCCTCATGATCGTTTAGTTGATTTTTGCTTAAAAATCAATTAATTTTATTCATTTTTCAATTAAATGCCATGTCAATTGATGATTAATGTCATTTGATGTGATTGGGATAAATTTGGATGTTGATTCATTTTCAAGTGATGTCAAAGGATCTTGAAATTTTCCAATTTGTTTCTTATGATAATTTTTCTTTAATTTTTGTTTAAAAATTGATTTTACTAGCTTTTTTTCTAAATTATTATTAATTAATTTGATTTTCATGTAATTATGGATTATTAAGGGTGAATTAAAAAGTAAATTGAGTCCAAATAACTTTCTAGAGTGATTTTGAAAGTTTTCTTTAATTTTTATAACATTTACGTAATTTGGCTCATGTAAATTGCATTTGACATGGATGAGATTCATTACATCTAATGAATTTTCATAATTAGTTTAAGCTTGCTCATATCTTGGATTAACCAAATCTAGTCTCTATATTATCATTTTTAGCTAAAAATATAGGTTGCATTTTATTGCTCGTGCATTTTTCATTTGTGCATTTTGACTCATAATGTCTGGTATAATTGCTTCCTTTCCTCAAGCGGAGCTAAGGAGATATTGCTTAATGTCTATTTTTATATCGATGAAGCTCTTTTGTAATAGAATAGGCCTCTATTTTATTAGCATTCTCCTCATATGTATGTTTAGCCTTATTATGCATGTATCCCCTATCTCTCTATTCCCTTTATACGGGTCATTTCTATTATTTTTGTTGTTATATTTTGCTATATTGTTGCCATGTTATACTTGATATTATGCCATGTTATGTGAATTATACATGTTTATGAATGTAAATACACCTTCCTAGGATAATTAACTTTTTAATATGGTAAAATTGCACTATAAAACTCTAAAACGAACAGATTTTCATCATCCAAACTCATCTATGAAGGGTTTAACTAACACTCATGCTATAGATTGATTGAATTGGATTTTAGAATCATCCAGTGGCAACTCCATTTAATAACCTTACACAAGTCCATATCATTCCTTGATCGAGTCCCTCAAAAAGTATACTCTTTATTCTAAATGGACTCCTAATACCATATGTCACAAGATCTCGCTCTAGATCACAGTGAAAGCCTTTACCATAATATGAACTATAAATGCAAAGGTTGGAAGAGGGGAAAGAATGAAGGAAGGAAGAAGTAAAAAAAAAAAGTAGAAGTAGAAGAATCTAAAAGAATACCATAGCTCAAGCAACAAGGTTTGATCATGGGGTTGATAATTGAATTCTTTGATAACACCTACATACACATGTCAAATAGCCTTATACTAACATGTCTTACAACACAAACATTCATATTCATATTCATCTTCCTCCTCCACACGCTTATACTAACATCATAACAAATTTATCAACGTCTATTCTTATTTACCTAACATATAACTATATATATATCACCTTACATATAATTTCTTATAATTTCTTTTTATATATTTTTTTAATATAGTAGATAAATGGAAAACCATGAAAATAACAATTTTAATCTGTTTATATTGATTTAACAAATGAAAGGACCAAGTTCCTTTTAACATTCATCAAGTTTAATTTGGGATAAGGTAGATATAGAGTTAATGATATCTAGAAATTTTTTAAATTTCTCAAGAATTCTACTTTGTTTGATTCCAACTCCAATGATTTAATCAATTTTATTCTTCATTATGATTCAATAATTTAAAAGAAATGTTTAATTAATAAAATAACAGTTTCGTATAATAATAAATGAAGTAAGAAAAACAGATTCAAAATGCATATCGTACAAAAATGACAAAGATTCATTTGTTATCATTAAAAAAAAATTGATGAATGAAAATTAAATTATTTTTATTTTTAAATAAAAAAAACAGTTCATCATTGATCAGAAGCTGTGAAAGTTTTTGGTTATAGAATAAGGTGTACCAATCAGAAAGGTGGGTCCTTCAAATTCGAAGGAGACTATACTTAAGAAAATTGAGGCAAGCAGTGTATAATGTAATTAACAATTTATATATTAGCAATTTTTTTAAGGACCATTCCCTTTATTTTGCTACATTGCTGTAAAATGATTCTGCACCGTCAGATGTCCTATCATATTATTACTCGTACATTATTAAAAAAAAAAAAAAGATATCTATCAGTTGCAAAGTAATGTTCCCTCCATAATTTTTGTTGCATTATATTGACTCATATCTTTTTATTTAATCATGCATTCAAGATTTTGGAGTATACATTTAATTATTAATATTAAAAAATTATCACATTTTAATTTCAGATTAGTAGATAAGTATTTTGAATATGATAAAATTCTTCTAAATGTTTAGATAAATGAATTTAAACATTTAAAAGAATCCTATTTAAAAAATATATTCATAATTTCAGACTAGTAGATAATTTTTTTAAATATTTTATCATATTTAAATGTTTGTATTAATTTCAGACTACTAGAATTTTTGAATGTATTTTTTAAAATAAATCATATAATATCTACAATAAATATCTAAACATTTAAAAGAATTTATCATATTTTAAATGTTTATTTTAATCATATAATAAAATTTTTTAATGTATTTTTGACTCATATCTTTTCATCAAAGTTTGATAATTGATAGTAGATATTATATGATTTATTTAAAAAATAGTTCAAAAAATTCTTAAATTAAAAATTCAATAAAATATGATAAAGAAATAAAGAAATAATTATAACAGACGTTGTGTTTTGGGTATAGGAAGGGCTCCCATATGCGGCAGGCAGGCAGCCGTTGGCGTATCACTTTCACGAACCAGTAATGGCATTTTGTGATAAAAGTGCACTCCGTATTAAATTAAGTCTATTGTTTATATTTATTCACAAACAAGTAAACCTGCTGCTATCTGCTATCTGCTATCTGCTATCTGCCAAAAGCTTCTATCAATAAGCTACGCATAGTCATGTCAGCCTACGAATCTCAGTATTATTAGTTAATTCTAGGGACGAACTAGCAAAATCCAAAATCTCAATAATTTATTACAAGTGTTGGCTTCGTTCAATTCGACAAATTCAGTTTGGTTCAAAAAATTAAAATTTCTATTACAACTGTTAGCTTAGATCCGTCGTATTTTCTTCATCGCACAATTGGACGATGGATGATGCTATCTAAGTTAAATTTTATTAACCTCATTTGAGAAATAGTTGGCTTTTTCTCTTCAAAAATTATTTTAATGCCGGAAATTAAACAATATTTGAATGAGTGTATTTATTGATTATGAAAAGAGATTTTATTTAGTTTAGCACAAAACTTTTTGTGAGCTTTCAAGACATCTCTTTGTTGTATTTATTCTTTATTATAAATTTTGTTGAAAGTTGTTCTAAATGATTATTTATTATTATAATATTGTAAAGAAAAAAGAGAAGAAAAATAATGTTGTAATTTTGTTTGTTTTTTATATTCAGATTTATCATAAATATTAAATTGATATTAATCCAACGATTTAGAAACTTGATTAAAAAAATCTTAAAATTAAAACAATAAATAAAATACTTCTACCT
Source organism: Dalechampia spathulata (assembly GCA_948192965.1). Taxonomy (NCBI): domain Eukaryota; kingdom Viridiplantae; phylum Streptophyta; class Magnoliopsida; order Malpighiales; family Euphorbiaceae; genus Dalechampia; species Dalechampia spathulata. The sequence continues at coordinate 23,022 of CANYBF012088157.1, forward strand.
ATTACATATTATACAACTTGATCCCTGCATTTTCAAAAATATATCACATCTTTATATAATTACAAAGTCCCTATGGCACTATTCAATGTTTAATCAACCATAAAAATTAGAATTTAGTTATTAATGAATATTCTATTTTATCTATTTAAAATAAGTAATACAATTAATATTAATATGCAATTTATTTTTTATTTTGTCACTATTTTAATATTATATTTGACTAACAAAGATAAAATTAATTTTTTTACAACTTTTAAAAATAATTTTTATGTTTAAAATATCAAAATTAATTATTTCAAAATATTTTAAAAGTGCAAAAATAAAAATTAGTAATTAGTATAATATTTTAATTAAATATTAATATTAAAAGAAATAAGTTGCAATTTTGTTTTAATTCAATAAATATATCAAAATTGTATCAACTTGAATATTCAGCAATAAGTTTAGGAAGTAAATTGTATTTTTCTATCGTTGATTAACTATTGACTATCATAATATTCACTTTACAATTTATTTTTGTTTTTAAGTTGCTATTTTTGTCAATTGAAATTGAGACCTGCTCAATAAAGAATAAATTTCATGCAAGGATTCTTGATCTTTTATCAAACTTTGTTATTTATCAAAACTATCTATTCTGAAATATCTCTTATAAAAAATTGCAAATTAATAAAGGAAGGAAGTTTCTATTTTGGAATATTTGAAGATTAAATTTTCCATAAGAAATTTTTAACTTAAGCTATTTTAGATTATTTATCAATAAATCTTGAAAAATATTTTACTGATCTTTAAAATTATTTTCTAAATGTTTTAAATATGTCAAAATAAATAATTCAAAAAGTTGATGATTTCCAAATTTTTCTAGTTTTATAAAATTCAAAATTTCATCAAACAAATGATATCGCATGATTTCAATAAACTAATCCTAATGAACTGGACCTTTTAAAAAATTTTAGTTTCTTCTTTTATTTTTATATTTTAATGGTGCTTAAACAACTAGTTTTTTTCTTTAGTATAAATATATAAGTATTTGAATTTTTGAAAAATATGAAATACATAAATACAAATAATTTTAATTGATATATTTAAATTATTGTTTTAAGAGTTTCATTGATGCTATTTACTCTTAAAATTTCTTAAGATTTTGATTATATTGGATTTTGAGTGGGAGTTCTTAAATTTTCCATTACTCTTTTTGAGAGGTTTTGCAAGTGACTTTTTAATTACTTATAAGAAAATGATTGTGTATCACTTAGAAAATGTTATCAAGTTAGTCTACCGTTTTAAAACTTGAAAAAATTAAAAGTGAATTTAGAAAATTTAGTTGATTATGAAGATTTAAGTTAGCTTTTAAAAATATTTTGTAATAGTTTTTATTTCTTCAGTGAAATCTCAAAATCAATTGAATTTAAGAGAATGTACATAAACATTAGCCCAAACCATTGTAATTCTTGATGTTTTATCTCTTTTTTCTCTATTTCCTTTTTTTTTATTTCATATGCTTATCAACATGCTAGTTTATACACTATTTTATCTAATTGTTGTTGTTGATTGTTTATTGTTTTCAAATCATTTTATATTTTGTAAAAAAAGACATCTCGGTTATTACTTTGATGATTTATTGTTTTCTAAAAAAGAAATTTTCAAAAGCTAATTATTTTAATTGTGCATTATTCTTGTGTTTATGAATTAGGTTTCTTTCTAGGTCTCTTTTACAATTTGTTTTCTTCATTGATAAGAATCCATTAGTTAGTTTTATTTGATATACAACAATGTTTTAATTATTTTATTTTTAATTTAAATTTTATTTTTAATTCATTCATCTTTTTTTGATCATTGCTTTTAGATTAATAGAATGTTTCCCTTATTTTGCCTCTTATTCTCATCCGTTCTTTCATCAATTGACAAATTGCCTTAACTCTTTAGTGTCAATCGTATCATCCCTATTAGAATCATTTATCCTTGCATAAACATTACTACACTATATAAAGGTATATCACAATCTAATGGTTTATATATGCATAAATTAAAAGCATGAAATATAAGTTAATCTACGTTATAATTGACATAAAATTGTATAATTTCAATCGAACTAATTTCTATAATCCATATAATAATCTTTTTAATTTTGTAATCTCCATGAACTAGTAGTAATCATCATTTAAATCTATAGAAAGGAGATATGTTTCAGAAGAATTAGAAGAAAGGAGAGAGCTTGAAAGAAGAGAAATTGAATCATTGAAACCACAGCAGAACAGTAATTGTTAAACAGAAGGGTTTTTGGGAAGAATAAAAGAGTTTTGGAGATACTTCCTAGGGAAGATGAAAAGGTGAGAGAAGCGTCGATTAAGAGGAAAAGTATTGAGGAAGCTTCAGGAATTACAAAGCAGTATCAAAACATGGACATTTCAATCAAAGGACAAAACGACAATGGATTTTGCTAGACCAAAACGGTAGAGTTTCAATAGAACATTCTAACTCATTTTGTTTTATACGTGTATTTTTACTATAACAATACTGGTAGCTGTAAATAGAATTATAAGCTGTAAGTAGCTCATTTTTTATTAGTCTTTTGTATATATATAGTCTTTTGTATATATATACTAGGCATAACTTATATGTAAAACACACAGAAAATACAATAAAACAGAATACTCTTAAAATTATTCATGGTATCACAGCTCTACCAGCTTCTTTCTCTTAAATGAGCATGGTAGGAGCTGATGATTCAATGGCAGGAGGAAGTTAAAACATACTTCTTCATCATGCTGATCAACCTGGTTTATTTTAGTCAGTGTTCAATTAAATAGACAAAACTACATTCCTTAGAGCAAATCAATGTTACAGGCACTACAAGCTAAGAATAACTTAGCTTTATTGATAGATCACTTCTAACACTTAAAGAAGATGACATTGCATACAATGGTTGGAGAAGGACAGACTTCATGGTCATCTTGTGGATATTAAATTCATTGTCAAAGGAGTTAGTTGAATCTTTTATCTATGTAACTTTAGTAAAATCACTCTAGGACGAGTTAAGAGAACGGTTTAATGGTAATAATGGCCCATAAATTTATCAGCTAAAGCGAGGAATCAGTAATCTGCACGAAGATGATATGTCAGTAGTTGTATATTTCATAAAAATGAAGAAACAATGGGATGAATTGAATGTACCGAAATGTGATTATGGTCAAAAGAAGAAAATGATAGAATATGAAGACAGTGATCGACTTATGCAGTTTTGAATGGGATTAAATGAGGCATATTGTCACACCCAGCCCATACCCAGGATGACATGCTCCCGTAGCCCAAACAGTGACCCTCACCCGAGGACCAATGCCTGAACCACAAGGGATACCTCTTATACGTCGTATGGGGACACGATCTAGCCTAATGGTGGTGTGGCGGAAGGGAACATGGCGTCCCAAAACATACATACCCAGGATCATTCATACATGCATGCAACGCGATAGAGAAAACCATATTTTCATGTATATAAAACCAGTTCCATCTGTATAACAAACAAGCGTGCATACAAAGCAACCACCAAAAGCTAATCACAAGTGTTACCGTACTACTGCC
>CANYBF012088335.1:0-26598 GCA_948192965.1 Dalechampia spathulata
TAGCTTGTAATTAGGAAAGAGGTAGTATTGTATTTGTAGTTTGGTGGTGGTTTGTACAGTTTTTGTAACCAGAACCTCTGTATATTAATGAATATACTTAATTATAGACATGTTCATTCAATTGAATGTATGTTGTTATCCAGGGTTATGTTTGGTTCTGTTTACTGATTTCACTGCCATACTATCTGCTATCCCCATACGACATCTATTTATACGTCTACAGGTATCCCTTGTAGTGTATATAGTGGTTTCCCATACAGGAGGTCATTGTATATGCTACGGGAGCATGTTACTCCAGGTATGGGCTGGGCGTGACAATTATAATCCTTCTAGTTTCCTTAAGGAGTTTCCTAGTAATCTTAATCTCACCGTCTAATAAGGTTTTAGCCTCTACCACTCTTAAACAACATATATTATATTTCAGTATCCTTTCTTTCTTAAATTTAATTTGCCCGCCACTTTCATTACAAAGTAAAATAATTATATAACTTACCAACCTAACCTTACATGAATCTACATATCCCTCTATATATATAACACAATACATATACATGTATCCAATTAAACACTTTTATTTAAATTACACATTTATCAACCTTAATAAATCATGCCTTTAAATTCATTTAGCTTTTAATCAATTCCTGTCCCTTCTAATCATATGTAACCCAATAATATAAATATTTATACATATAATAACTATATTTATCATTATGATCTAAAAATATAACCTAATGTAATTATAACTGAATTAAGGTAATGATAGTGAGAGTGAATATGATAGATTACATCTTCCAGCCACAATTGAGATGAACCTTCTAATGTAAGCTAATTTTCCTTTCAAGCTCTTCAACTCATGAATATCTCTTGGTTCTAAAATTTTGAGTATAACATTAATTTTAGATTGATCAATCTCAATCTCTTAATGCTTTATAATAAAAAGCAAGAAAATTACCAATAAAGACTCCAAAAGCACACTCTAAAGGATTCATCTTTAGATTATACTTTTGAAGATGTTCAAATACTTATCACAAGTCTCAGAAATGATTAGCATCTTTCCTTCATTTTTTAGCTTTCCTTGATCATCAACTTTCTTTGATATTTGTAGCAATAGATCCCCTTTAGAGTTTAGAAATCAACTTTCTTTGATGATTGTAGCAATAGATCCCCTTTGGAGTTTATAAAAGTTATAGCTTTAATATCTTTTACTACCATTGGGATTTGATTATACCTAGATAACCCATCAAGGTATGACAATCTTTCATAACTTGTCAAAGAATTGATCATGATCTTGATCGAGGTAATGGAAAATCATCCTTCAAGCAAGCATTATTGAGGTTATGAAAATCCATGTAGATTCAAAGTTGTTTATTCTTCTTTCTTGTTAGGATAATATTCAAAATCTAAGTTAGATATTTAACTTCTTTGATAAATTTAGCATCAATCAGCTTATTGACTTCAACCTTATCTTGTAGGATTAACTTTGATCAAACTTCCTTTAAAGCTATTTGATAACTTTCACCCCCTTTTTGACTGATAAAGGATGAATGTGACTTTGTAGTCTAGTCTTGACATTTACTTATAAGACCATGCAAAAACACCATGAAATTCTAAAATAAGGTCTTTATAGTCACCAACTTTCTCTTGAGCTAAATGTTCATTTAAGAAAACTGGACAAAGATTATCATCAAATCTTAAGTCAATGTTCTTCAACTCATCAACTATGGTCTTATTTTCCTCTTCCAAAGTTGGTGGAGCTTCATCTTCATTTTTTTAAGTCATTGACTTTTCTTTATCAACTTCAACTACATTGAAATTTAATAACGTGGCTACTTCATCCTCTTCATGATACTGGCAAGATGTTATGCCCATGATCACAGTCACTTGTTGTTTAGCCATTAGTGTTTCACTAATTTTGACCATCAACTGACTTTGGCGCTTCATGTGAAAAAGAAATTTGGTCTTGAACTCCTTGTAATCCATTTGTAAAGGTGAATTATTCTTGATTTTATTCCTTTTGCCTTTTGAACCCCAAGCCTACTATAAATTAAACTTTTACCTGACATGGAATTAGCTTGAGCTCCAAGATGATTAAAAATTGAAACTTAGTTTAAAGCAATTTTTAATCTATTAAAACTTATACCCTTGGAACTCCTAATAATTTTTCTTCATCCCTTACTACTATCTATTAAAAGGATTCTTCATTGATCTTTAAACATAAAGAGTTGGATTTGTTGTATCCCAAACCTTCTCTTGAAGTTTGTGGAGTTGCTTCCCTCACCTTCAAAACCTTATGGATTCTATTATATGAGCCCTCCTCTTTCTGCCTAGGTTATAGCTCCTTTATTAGTAAAAACTATGGCCTTTCATGCATACCAGCTTTTACTAGAAATTTGTAGGCATTTGGATCAAACTCATTCACTCTTTTTATTGGAAGTTCCCTCATGTTTGATTGAGGAGCACTATGATGGTTGAACAAACCCCAATGATGGTGATGTTGATACTTTGGATATTACTAGCTTTGTCAATGGATGGATCAAGTCTTGTAAGTCATGTTTGCTATCCTCACCTTTTTTTCTCCTTGAAGTTGGAACATAATGCAACTTTGGGTTTTTCTTAATAGACTTATATATTTATATTAAAGCCTCTCTCTTACCTTTATTTAGAAATAATTACTTTCAAAGATGCTCCTTTCTTGCCTTTAAAAGAGTTCTTTTCTTCGAGTTCCTTAACCATTTTAGGCTCAAATTATATCTCCTTTATTATGCTTACTTCAAAGTAAAATTTGGCATCTGTAAAGTATGACTGTACTTCACTAAAGGGATTTATATTAGCTACTACCCTTCTTACTTCATCATTCTTGCAATACTTAAAGCATTGATGGAGTATTGAAGGCATTACCCTATTTTCATGAATCCATGGTTAACCTAACAACATATTATATATTGTTTCAGTATCAATGATGTAAAATAGAGCACTTGATTCTATTTTATCAATATACAAGTCAGGATGGATCTTACTTATTACTCTTAAACTACCTTGGTTGAATCCCTAAATCATCAACCTGCTTAGCATAAATTCATCCATTAGGATACCAAGCTATTTTAATGTCTTCAAAAGATGAATATTCATAGTTGAACCATCATCCACCAGGATTCTTTTTATCTTTTACTCACGGATTAACCTAGTGATAAATAATGGATAAATGTGGAACTTTAAGTTGAGTAGCATGTTATCTTCAGTGAAGGTGATTTCCTCTATACATGAGTTGTAAGTGTTAAGATGAAAATAAATCTCCTTCTCTTTAACCTCTTCTTACACCATTGAATTTTCTTCATCCTTCACACATTAACATATGAAAATTTCAGGCATGTAATCAACCAAAGTTATAGCACCCTTGGCTCTTACTTGATGAGGGAATAAAGATGCATTTCTTGCTCTCTTAAACATTGGATTTCTTGCCTTAAGCTCTTTTAAAGCTTTTGGTGCTCTTCTTTCCACCTTTATTTTTTGAAAACTTTGATTTGATTTTGGTACATTCTTATGTTAACCCCTTCATCATGTCATAAGAATCCACCCTTCATTATTAAATTTAATTAAAGCTTTGCTCCCTGCATCGTATCTTGATTGTAATGTCTCTTCATACATCATCAAATATTGAGTGCAAGGAACTTTAAGAGTTATGGGTTTAAATAAGCCAAAACTAATTTCCATCAAGGAAGACACTTAAGAGCTTACTTCCTCCATAACAGTCATATTTGAACTTACTTCCTCCTCATCAAAAGTAATTACACCTTATGCCTTTAATTCTATGATTTTATCTTTCAATACAAAGTACTTTTCCACTAGATGGCCTAACAAGCAATGATATTTGCAATATTTCACATCCTTGCTTTAGTTGACTTGCTTGAGATGTTTCATTTATGTAAGCTTGATGATTTTAGCTTTGAGAAGATCATCCAACATGCTTGAAACATCAAAATCATGGAAAGAATACTTCTTTTCTTGCCTCTCTGTTAAAGAAACAATCTACCTTTCTTGAATTTGAAGAGCAATTGGCTTTATCTCCTTCTTTCCAACCTTAGAGTTGATCTTGATTAGAATAGAACTTATAACCAATGATTGCTTATTTTTAAGTTTTGAATTAGGTTTGATGGTCTTACATACATCTAATTTCTCTTTTCTCTTCTTTAGATCTTTATAATAGAATATTTTGATGGTTAATATCTAAAATACTAATATGTATATCATAGGCATGTGTAGCCAACTCTTTATAAGTACTTGACTTTATTTCTTAAAGAATATAATGCAATCCCCAATTCATGTCCTTGATATACATATCAATTGTAGAGGTTTTAAAAAGATAATCCTTATAGTTTAGATTAAGATTCCTCCATCTTTGGATGTAATATATCATAGGCTCATCTTTTGATTAATGAGTTATAGTTAACTAGATCATGTTGATAATGCATTGGCTACTATAAAAATGATTGAGAAATTCCTACTCAAATTGCGCCTAACTATCAATTGAACAAGCTTCAAGGTTAGTGTACTAATCAAAGGCATTTCCTTTAAGAGATTAGACAAACTGCTTGACTAGCAAATCACCATACATACCAAAATTGTTACATTTCTCTATAAAGTGTTGAACATGCTACCTTGGATTTCCTTTGCCATCAAACTGTTGAAACTTTAAAGGTTGATAGTTCACTGACATATTTATCATATCAATCCATTATATGTACGACTTTGCATATAAGTAAGAAAGTTACGTTGACATCTCAACTTGATCCTTAATAGCTTTTTTAATGAGCTCCCCTAGCTGAATGGTGGTGATTGGGCTATTGGTAACTACTTTAGTGATACATGCAACATTTATCATCAAAGCACCTTCCTCTTTATCTTGGCTCATTGGCTTATCAAGTCCTCCATCAATAAAAACCTTTCCAATCACACTTACTAGCCTTACAATCAAAGATACAATTTTATCATCTTTTTTTATTAGTCTTTCTCATGGGCTCTTCCACTAGTTTGGTCAAGTTAGCAATTTATTCTTTTAGTGAAGTAATGTTGGTCACTATCACAGGACATAGCACCTCTAGAACTATGTGGAGAAGAAACTTGAAGAGTTAATTACGGAGTGAAGTTTTCACTTTATCTTCCTTCCTTATCATAGGACTTTAATGAGGATGAGGAACTAGCTTCCTTTGACACTCTAGTTTTTGCCCTTAATTTTGGTGAAGGCATCATTTATTGTTAGAGAGGAGTTGTTTGCTTATATAGCTCCTTGATTTGTTTTTTCTTCATCATAATATTGGGATTGTCATCAATAGACAACCCACCATATCATGAGACAAGAGCTCAAACTTGAGTAGCTCTTTAGTGAAGGTTGCATTTCCTTGGTGTTATTAAGTCACTTTTCTTGGATGCCATTGATGTTAGAAATTTGTAATGCATAAAATAAATTGAATAAGAGTTAGAGCAATAAATAAATTTTATTAATTTAAAATAAGGTATAATCTTTAATATAAAATTCTTAAATAAAGAATTTTGATCCTTTAGTTTGAATCTTGAAAAGAAATTTGATTCAAGGGCTTTTTGAAATTTGATCCTTAAATTGAACTTGATTTTAGAGAAGAACACAATTTAAGTGCTTTAGAAGCTTGATCTTGAATCAAACTTCACTTTGGGGAAGAACACATTGATGAATTTGATGAACACCTTAATGATTTTGATGAAAGTTTTGAGGGTCTTGAAGTACACCTTGAGGATTTGAGGGTTTGGAGAATCTTGAGTCTTGAGAACTTCTGCTTATTGCTTGGTTTCTAAATGTGTTTTGAAATGAGGGAAGCTCTCCTATTTATAGTGACATGGGAAGGAGTTTGATAAGACTGCATCTCTTTTAAAGTGATTGAATTTCAATTAATTCATATAAGATAATTATCATTTTATTTATTTTTATTTTAATAGCATTATCTAATCAACTATTAAAATAATTTAATTTTAGATAATAAATCTAATAATTTGATTGGTCTAGAATCTATTTAATTAGAATAAGATAGTCATTTAATCAAATTATTTTATAGATCAAAAATATTTATTTAATTTATCTATAAAATATATTTCATTTATTAGATTAAAATAATTATTTAATCTAATAATTTTATAAATCAAATATATTTAATTAATCTAAAAATTAATTTAAAATTTTAATATCTATACATACTGAGATGAAAACATGGTTGGATGAAAACATGGTTGGTTAATTTCAAAGAGGCTGCACATACATGTATGTATACGTGAAACTTAGAAAATGTGGACATAATATCCCTTTTTGTATGACCAGACACCCATTAATGTAAAGTAACAACACCCAAATTTTTAAATGCACGTTAAACCATAAATATAAATTCATGAAATGTATATTTAAAACAGCTTACATGCATAATTGAAGAATATAGGGAGTAAGTAAATATGATTACCCAATAAGGTTTTATAAGGAAAAGAAAGATGTGTTATGGGTATAAGTAATGTTAAAATATAAATCATACTTGTTTAAAGCCTATAAATGTTAGTATGTTTTTAATAATAAAATATTTGTCTAAAGCCTATAAGCATCAATATTAGTTTTCTTTGAAATTTTTTCAATAATTTTATTAAAGAAAAGCACATTTCAAAAAATTTATTAAAAGAGATAATGTTTAAATGATAAAATCTTTTTGGATTTAAATTATTATGCATAATTTAGTTATTAATTCAATAATTTAAATTATGTTTCTGTTAAATTAAATTATAAATATAATGAGCATTTTTATATTTTTAAATTTTTAATTAAAAATTTTATAATTTTATAATTAATTTATAAATTTAAATATTAAAATAAAATTTTCAAAAGTATAGAGTAAATTTTGATTATTTATTACATTAAAATTTTGATATAATTCAATGCTTTTTCAAATAAGTGAAATATTTAGCGTTGTTAATGAAATTAAATTAAGACTGATATAATATTGATGAAAATAACATTTCAAGAATATTTTTTCCTTACAACGTAAACAGTGTCAAATTCATTAACCTAAAACTAGCATCTCAATTTTAATGAAAAAAAATAGGGATAATTACAAAAATATTCAAGTTTTTATTTTATATTTTTAAAAATATAAGGTGAAAATGTTTTTTTTAATATATGTGATTTTAACTAAAAATACATTTTTTAAACTTTTTTTTTACTTTTACCTAATTGTCTTCAATATATCTTCTCTTTAAATTCTATTTAATTTCTCATATATCTTCTATTACTTGTTCTTTTTATTTTTATCATATTTTCTTCTCTTCTTCTTAATTTCACTAAATTCATTTCTTTCCTACATCTATAATCTTCTTTCTTCTTTTTCATTTTCTTCCTCTTAGATCTATAATCTTTTTTTCTTTTTTTCTTATTTCCTAGATCTATGGTTTTGATTTTTAAATCCAAATCCAAAATTTCATCTCAAAATATCTTGGAATGTTTGACGCACCTATTTTCCATCAGATATAAAATTCAAAAATATGTATGTGGTGATCTTCCACAACATTTCAATTATCAAAGTTTGATTTTTCTTATTTGACTACTTGATAGACTCATTTCTTAGCTTGAATTGGTTAGATTTCTTGATTTTTATTTTCCCAATCATTTTTCCAATGGTATATATTTTCATTAGTGTAGCTTTATTTATGCTGTATTACTTCTTTCTGTTTTGTGACTATAATCTTTGGAAGCTTTGTTTTCGTTCTATTTCTTTATATCAATCTATTAATTCCATGTAAATGTCATGTATATATTTCAAGATCGTGAGAATCATACATAGAGTTTTATTTAGTCTGATTAGTTTTTCTTTTCTTCTATGATGGCTTTCTAATCAATTTTGCTAGGTTTTTATTGCTTGTTTCTCTTCATGATTTTATAAATTTGGCTAACTTGTATAGCTTTTAAAGTAGCCATTCAAGGAGCTTTTTGACAATAGCATTGGAAAAATTATGCTATTAATAATTCATGTTGCGACTATATACATTCACATATATATGTATGATAAGATTCATGAGAAAATGGAAAAATGGCAAAAGGAGATCAAAAAGTTATAAGTGTTTGATGCATCAAAGAGGGAAGTCCATGCTCTCTTGCATAATGTTAGATAAGTGCTTCAAAATCATGCTATTGACTCTTGAACTTGATTGTCAAAATACCTTTCTTTTGCTTTAATACCTTTTTGTTATTAAACTTGACTTTGTATATAATTCTATAAACCCTTTTGTATCTTATTGTATACTCCACCTCAGGCGCTACCAACTCTCCCAAAACCAATTGGTGTTAGGAAATGCGCATAACCTTGCCAATAATCTCCCCCTTAGTAATTGCTCCCGCTGGGAATCAAACTCGTGACCTTGGCTCTGAGCCTACTTGTAGGACCTCAAGCGCTACCAACTCTCCCAAAACCAATTAGTGTTAAGAAATGCACATACCCTAACCTTATAGCGCATTCAACACACACCAGCACCCACGGCATTCGACTGTGACTCGGCCCATGCCTCCGCCACGGGACAATTGATGCAAACACCTTGCCAACAATATCATATATTACATTTCGTAAAATATAATGTAAATACTTGTATCTCTTATATTTTAACTCATAAAAAATATAATTTTGTAAATCTTTTGCATACTTGTTGTATACTTCTTATATATTAATTGTATACCTTTAGTAAACCTTACATATCAGATATTACATTTCGTAAAATATATTATAAATACCAACATCTCTAATATTATAACTCATAAAAAAATAATTTTGTAAACCTTTAGTATATTTATTATATACTTCTTGTATACTTGTAGTAAACTTTACATATCAGAATTTACGTTTCATAAGATATACTGTGAATACATGTATCTCTGGTATTGTAACTCATAAAAAATATAATTTTTTACACCTTTTGTATACCAATTGTATATTTATAGTAAACCCTATATATCAAAATTTATGTTTCGTAAAATATACTGTAAATATATGTATCTCTGATTTTTTAAACTCATAAAAATATAATTTTGTAAACCTTTTGTATACCTATTGTATGCTTCGTGTATACCTATTACATACCTGTAGTAAACTTTATATATCAAATATTACATTTCATAAAATATACTATAAATACATGTATCTTTAATATTTTAAGTCGCAAAAAAATATAATTGTGTAAACCTTTTTGTATCCTTGATATATACTTTTTGTATCCTATTATATACTTTTTATATCTTAATCGTATACTCTTTGTATACATACATGCTTTGAAAAGTATTTAATCATGATTTTTAATATGATCTTTTTATAAAAAATATAGTAAAATCTTTCAAAAATTATGAAAATACAAAAATCATATTTTTCAAAAATATAAAATTAAAAATTATTTCAAAAAATTTGAACTTTTTGAAAAAGGTATCATATACATAATAAATATTGAAATTACTTGAAACGTATATTTGGAAACCAAAATTATAAATTATAATTTTTAAAATATTAATTTAAATTAATATACTTTTATATTTTAATAAATTTTAATTTTAAAGAATATTTTTATAGAAAGTAATATATTATATATTAAAAAATAAAAAGTTAAAGAATATCAAAAATGAGAAAACTGCAAAATATTATTCATTATTAAAAAATAAAAATATTTTTTATTATTAAAAAATATTTTTATAAAAAAATAATAGATCTAAAAGAATTTATTATTAAAGTCATAGTTTTTAAAAATTTTCACATATTTTTTTATGAATTTTTAATTTATTTTAATAATTTTTAATTTTAAAGAATATTTTTATAAGAAGTAATATATTATATATTAAAAAGTAAAAAGTTAAAAAGAATATCAAAACTTAAAAATTACAAAATATTCTTTATTATTAAAAAATAAAAATATTTTTTATTATTAAAAATATTTTTATTATATTTTTATCAAAAAAATATATCTAAAAGAATTTATTATTTAAATCAGATTTTTTAAAAATTTCATATATTTTTTTATGAATTTATAATTTATTTTAATATATTCTTTTTATTGATAATATAATAAGACTATTTAAATTATATTTGTTTTAGGTAGTTATATTTGAATATAATTTTATTTGCTTTTAAACATCTCATAAGATTTTCACTTGATATTTTCCTATTTATCATAATACAAGATTTACTAAAAATATGATATTTTTTTTAAAAAATAAATGTTGATAAAATTAAAAAAATTTATTTTCATGGGGTATTTTTAAAAAATTTCCAAAAAATTACCACTCATTATATGGTTTTATTGATGCAAACTAAGTTTGCTACTGTAATAAATATTTTTATTGATAACAAGTTTAGCTGTTTATTTTATGGTGATATTTAAAATTATTCCACCAAATTTTATTATTAATTTGGTGATAAAAGTTTTTCTCATTGATTTTTTTGCAACTAAAACACCTTTTATTATAGTACTTGTAATATGTAAAGTCTCTTTTAAGCAATCTATGAAAGGTTTATGATGATTGAAAAACAATTATTTCACCAATACAGCATAGATTCTCGGTAAACTATTTGCTTAGCAAGTATAAACAATTTTTAAAAAAAAAAAAAATTATTCCGCCTCTCGTTTATAATTTTTTGTTATTAGCCATATCCTTTTGTCTTCTTTGATTAGATTAGCATAAGAATTTTATAAGAAAATGAAGTTTAGAACAGTCCACAAGAGTGGTCGCAATAACCGACTAAAGCGGAAGCTTATGATTAATTTGGAAGGAAGGTGGTCTAGAGAAAAATTGCCTCCCATAATTTCCAACAAGTTTCGTCGATGGTGTCCAGAACTTCGCCTCCTTTATTGACTTCAATTAACTGTTCGTTTAAGAGTTGCTCCAATGGGATGGCTTGTGCATTTGCTTGGAATTTGCAAGTATATTATTCTAAAGTATGAAAACAAACAGATGCATAATATATTATATAATCAGGTTATTTGGAAACGACTGTGACAAAAAAGTGGATTCCAATCATCTATTTTAACTCGGAGGAGATATATTCTAATTGATGAATTCATCATCACTAGATGGTCATTCTTGTGTCGGTTCTCCAACCTCCACAACACCTGCCGTTAGCGGATCATCAGAAGGTTCAAAGTTAGACCAAATCAAGAAATTTGGAAGGAAAGGCACCACTTTTGCATGCAGGATCAATGACCACGGTATGTATAGGTGTTTTAATGTTATTCAACCATACATGAATATCCCATTGATATCAAAATGTATGCTTGCAGTGAAGTTGGGGTCTAAATTCTCAGAAACAGTGAAAGGGAAACTAAAATTAGGGGGGAAAATCATTAAAGAAGGTGGAAGAGAGAATATTTTTAAACACATCTTTGGAGTAAGACAAGGAGAAGAACTATTAAAGGCATCACAGTGCTACTTATCTACCACAGCAGGTCCTATTGCAGGGCTCCTCTTTATTTCCACACATAAGGTTGCCTTCTGCAGTCAAAACTCTGTTACTTTCCAGTCTTCTAATGGAGAATGCATTGAAACATCCTACAAGGTAATCTTTCAATTATATGCCGTCGTCTCTCATCAAAACTTGTTGCTTATCAGACTTCACTTCCTTTATGCATTTATATTAAGTTTCTTGCTTAATCTGAGTTTATATGAACTCCATGCTTATTTATCAAAAAGAAAAGAGAATCCCTTGCTTGATGCTTCTAATAGATCATCAATCTAAAGATCGTTATACGATTTTATCATAGATCCCTTGCTTAATTATTTGAACATGCATGGCAATTCAATCATTTGAACTGAGCAAACACGTTGACTTGTAAGGTTGATTTCATAGGCATCGGAAGTGTTGAATTCGCGTATATAAATTGCTGGCATATCGATCTTACAGATACATATGATATGAACAGGTGGTGATACCAGTGAACAAAATTAAAAGAGCCAACCAAAGGGAAAATGCCAAAAAACCAGCACGGAAGTTTATAGAAATAGTGACCAAGGATAATTTTGAATTTTGGTTCATGGGATTTTTACGCTACGAGAAAGCTTTCATGAATCTAGAGAAGGTGATTTCCATGGCATACTGATCTCACTCTAAAGTTCAGGTTGGTTGGTTAGGGAAGAAACAGTTGGATGTAATATAAATAGTATTCATGTTGGCTTTGTTTTGTCTCTTTGATCTTTCATATTTTTGTCAGCTTGATATATAAAAGTCTCAGTATTTTGGAGGATTCTTAAATTCATTTTTAAGCACTTATGATATGGTGTTACTTCTATGGGTTAGAATTTCTAATATTACAAATATTATTATGGATAAATGATGGAAAAATTTTGAATTGTAGGGAAGTTTTCAAGTATATATAATATTTTTGAACTTTAAAAATATTCTAAAGTATACATTATACAAGAAACATGTTTTTATAAAATGATTAATAAATCTTATATCAATTAGAATTTATCAATCATCCTACAAAGAATATATACAATTTTTTTTGAAATATAAATATATCTTTCCCATATACGTAACACATTCTACAGTACCTATATTTTTCACATGTACCATTTATTTAATAAGATATCAATAAGAGGCATATTCAACTCTATATTTATGGCATGCCCTTGATTTATCATGTGGCTTATCAAACATTCTCACTTTTAATAACTAATAACACAAGAATAGTTCAAAAATTGATTATAGGATTTACAGATTATTTAAAGATGCACGAACATATAATTGATGTATTTACATTACTACCCTTAATCGTCTACATATATATGATAGTTTCATATATAGTAAAAAACCTATTAAAGTACGTTGAGTCATATGTCTCTAAATTGCAAAATGACACCTATCAATGACTAAACAGTCTCTCCTCATCTCAAATGATGTTAACATGCATTCATCAAATGATAAATGTCGAGTATAAAACTCAATGGTGCTTGTAGTGTATAAGCAATATAAACAATCTCATATTAAACAATATACAACACATATAGTAATGACAAATATCATTCATAACTTTAAATTATTAATTCACTTCATTATTACGCAACCATTAAATCCATAACAACTTAGCATTCAACAACCATTTTGACATCTCGTATGAATTCAATCATCACATATGCACATTTAGTTCTTACATTATAAACTTGTACATTGCACTCACATATCAACATAAGAAAATCTCAAATGGTTATGTAGCTAAAATATTAGTATTGAATGTATGCAGTTGTCACACCCAAACCAGGCGTAACACACTCCCATAGAATAGTTAATAATCCCCTATGCCAAAAGATCATTAATTATTCTACAAGGGATCTACACAATTTTTTTTACTTTGATTCATTAGTTATATCAGTTAACATGTACCTGTAATCCAATGGCACATGTAGACATGGGTAATGTCAATACACAATAATGTGCATCCCTTATAACTTATAAATATATCATACATTTATCCTGCATACTCATATCATCATCCATTATATGAGATATGTATATTTACTTTTACATGATAAGATGGTATCGATATTACATATAACAAAAGTACATGACATAAGTATTACTACCGCTAAGGTTAATATAACAAGATGCATATACAAAAGGCATCTTAAAGTATGTTACTTTTGTCCAACACTGCTTTGAGAATGAGATTTCTTAAAATCACAACCTCTTCTGACTGTAGATTGGTCAATCTAATCTCTCACTCAAAGGTTTTGGTCATGTGTTCATCAAATGACAAACGTTGAGTATAAAACTCAGTGGTGCTATAAAATGAGTAAATAACATGAGCATGTATCACAAATAATACATTAAAGTCAAACCATGGTAAACCATCATTATGAAGTATAACGATATCATATCATGCTATTTTACATCACTCACTAGCTGTTATAAGCAACATATATAGCATATTGTGTAAGGATAGGAATAAATACCATAAAAGAATCCATTGTAACTTTTCATGTATTAAATACTATACTATACATCATTACTCTGTTTACATCTCTACATAAGCACCAATGTAGTGCATTCATTAATTCATCCACTATACTTTGATGATATATGAATGATAATATATATCTATGAGAATGCATTCATCTTAACATTCTCCCTCTGATTTTCTTGTAACAATTCATTTCTTTTCTATATGATTGTGCACAATCTCGTACTAGGTCCATTTATCTATGTATTAGTATTGTATCATTTTCTGGTTCATGAAGGAACATAATGTTTCTCTATGGTTCCATGATAGGGACTTATATTGTATGATTTCATCACTATAATCGATAATAACTATATGACTCAGTATACTATCAGTGAACATTGCTCTGTATATTACTTTCTTTTCCCTCTTAAATCATCTGTATGTTATGTCATGAATATGTCTTTATGTATGAATGATTCATGACATGATACATAGTTGATGCTTTATTGATCATATGCAATGATGTTCATATGATACCATTCACGATATAAACTCATTATGTTGATGTCATAAACGTATAAGTTAGAAATAATTATTTCAAGACCTTAAAAGAGGTCATAAAGTGAATAGCACAAACATGCTATTGCTTTCTCTTATAGATACTTGAAGGAGAAGTATGAACTCTGTCGGTTGAGCTTGTAGCATTTCCATGTTACATTCATTTAGTAAAGCTATTCATATATTGTACTTGACTTATTATCTTTCAGAATCCATAATCATTCATGATAAGTAACCATCATTAAAATTTGATTAATTGTAAGCATATAAGCATAATTCCATCTTATAATATTTCACACTTCACAATTAAGGGTCATATATGCCCTTTTTGGCTAACTTAAGTCATTGCATCATAATACCATGTATTAAGTGTATTTGTACATTATTGACTTCTATTTACATGTATAGTTAGCTATTATCTTTAGACATACCATTACATACCTTTGCATTCAAGTATAAGTGTATGTATAAGTCATAAACATGTATATTGGTATGTAAATCAAGTATTTAGAACATGTAAGCATATATAAGACTTGTCATGATTATGTGTGGACATATAGCATTAACTTTACTTCATGCCTCTAAGTTCATATTCTTATGTATTAAAAAAAAATTATAAAGCCTAGGTATGTATAATATTGACTTTAGTTCATTAAGGTGCTACAATATACAAGTCAAATTACCATTCATTTGATAAGGTATACTATTCAAGCATTTACACAATTCATCTTAACCACTTTACCACATAATTTCATCATTATACCTTATATACACACTTATTCAAGTGTTTAACATGCAAAGTCACACTTAATATCATGTTTCATTCATTTTTAGGCTTCCCAAAATCATGTATAAGTTTCATGGGTCATGCACCAAGTTTCCCCATCAAAATCCACTCAAAATAAGTCTTAAGAGTCCATATGAGTCGTGTAAAACTCCACACAAGTTGTATGGAACTGAGCCCCTACAAAATAAGCTTGTTTGGGTCATGTAACATTATGCTTAGGTTGTGTAAAATCTACATGAGTTGTGTAAGACTCGTCCTCCCTGTAAAACACCTATTTTTCACCAATTTTCAGCACCCAAATCACACCTTAATGGTTCCCTAGGCTTCTTAACCTAATCCCATGATCAAAATACCTTAAAAACACTTCCAAAACTTGTCAAAAACATCAATTCAACATAATTTAAATCTAATCATGCATCAAATACAATTCAACATAATTTTCACTTCATTTAACTCCACCCAAGCATGAATAAGGTTAAAAGTGATTCTAACATTCATGGATATGCATGATCTTATTCTTCTTAGACTTCATACACTTGTAAGTATCACCTATAATAATATTACATTTATAAGTTTATTCTAGATGTTAAGAGTTGATGTAACATACAAGGTATATAAAAGAAGAAAAAGACATGTAAAAAATGTATAGAACATAAAAATTGAATTTTTCATGAAATTCTACCTTGAAAGATGGTTTTTCTCTAAGTTAAGATGTAAGGAAGAAGGAGAAGAGAAAGTAGTAGTATGTTGGAAGGAAAAAGGATAAATAAAACATTTTATGCATCTCCTTCAATCACTATGATTCAATTTTTGACTTTAACACAAGAAGGACCCTTCATAAGGTGATATTTGTCAAGCTATGGTTAATTACTTATCCAATTTGTTTCCTTCTTCTTTAATTCTCATTTTGACATCATATATAAGTCATGCTTCCATAAGAATACACTTACCACTCATCATAATGTTATATGCTTCCATAAGAATACACTTACCACTCATCATAATGTTATATACATAAACCATATATAATATAATTTCCAATATTAATCTTGACTTTTCATGAAATGTCATTTATATCATAGCTTATAAATTTTACATACCATTACTTCTAACTTTACTTTAATTTATATTTACATATTTTAAACTATACTTTATCATATAATACCATGCTAAACATGCTAATGCTTCACCTAACACACACAAATTTTATCATAGAGTTTCATTCAAAGCATTCAACAAAAGCATACCAAATTCATAACTTTAGTGCATATTCACTACTTTAATCATCTTTTCAATTTCTTTTCATTTTTTTATCTATTAATTCCATATCATATGGAATTCCTCTATCTATAAAGCACTTCATATCACATTCATCATGTCAAAGCATTCATGCATTTGAGGCACTAATCAACCATTGATTATAACATATGCATAAAATGCATGCACACAGGGATGTTGTGTGTTCGGATGTGACAATAGTGATGAATTTTTATGATACAAATAATGCTTATTTCATAACATTTATATATGTTTCTTCACCACCACTACTCCTTTCACCCTTAATCTCTTAAATATAATCCTTATCATTATTATATATAACATTACCACTCATTGAGGGGGGACCACTCAACCTGCCTTAGGAAATATTAGATTACCATATTGTGCATAGTTAGGTAGGGACCATTCAATCTACTATCAAGGAGGGACCACTCAACATGCCTTGTATATCCCAATTATGATTTAATATATAAATAACTCAATATTGGTAGCATGATGTATGTATGTAATGATATATCAATACTCATCAATATAACTCATAAACAATTTATAATACCCAACCATCAACAAATTGATCTCCATGTAGGTTTATACCATCATTGTATATTAATATATATGAAATAAAGAATGTTAATTAAGGGATTCAGTTTTCTTAATAACTAAATCCTAAGCACAAATATAACTCATGTCATTCACCACTAACTCAAGTTATATTTGTAAGTCATCCATAATTTCAATTGTACAAATAAATGTTCATAATTACAATAAAAGTTATTAATTCATATAAGTATATCAACCAACATGCTCATCTGGCATTCAAAATTTATCATAATGATAATTAACGAACATGTTATGCAATTCATATTTCTTAAATAAAATCACTAAATAATTGATGATCGATAGTATATGTATTAACCAATGATTCCCCTTTAATGTATTTACTTGTAGAGAGACTATTTACTTACATGTTAATCTCATTTAAGTAGTTAATAGTAAATAAGCATAAATTTGCTTTATAATTACCCTCATTGGTTTATTGAGCAAGAATCATGATCCCTCTATCTTGTATATCTATCATACATAAACTCAGTCTATTTAATTGAAACACATCATATAGATTTTCAATTTAACTCATATGTAAAATGAATGTTCTAAATCTATCCACTTTTTATACTATCCTCAAATTTGTATATGTAAGTTTCTTATTTAATTCAATCTTACTTCCCTATATTTATTTTACTTAGACTGTATAAGTATATATATGTATGTATGTATGTATGTATGTATATCTATTAAATGAAAGTCCTTAATAATGACATAAGGATCGATTAAATTAATTTAGATACTTTTCTCTATGTCATAAATATGTTTCAATAGCAAAGGAGGTCATGCTTGAACATGTAGAGACCATAGGTTTCTTACATGATTGGCTTCTTACAATTTAGTATGATTTGCTCTAAAATTACCCTCACATTCAGTTTAAGTATTGGTTTTTTAAACTAAGTTTAGTGAACATGGTGAATTAACCAAGTTTAATGGAAATGGTGAATTAACCATTGTATTATATCGATGTAGAGCAAATATAGATCTTAATCTAATTAATTATAATATATTATGCTAATATATTTTAATGTTATTTGTATGTATTTATTCATGCATCACAATAATAGATGTACACATTGTGATCCAATCCATTTGCATATAAACATGAATTTACCAGCTTTCTATTTGGCATTAATGTATGCATAAATAATCCTACATAAATGAAATATGTATTGTCCTTGATTGTAAAAATTCTTAATTCATAAACAACAGTTGATCCATGCATGGAATGCCTTAAATTTTAAGTCTATATATAGTTTATGTATTCATGTTTATATTATCCAATAAGCTACATATAATCCAATTTCTAGCAACAATTTTACAAGTTTTTCAAAGCCTTTCGCTTAGTCTAATCAACTTCTTAAGATATGCCTCGATACTTAATTAATGTGTAATTCTATCCCAAAAGTTAAGTAATATGCAATAAATTTATTCATCAGCTATAAACAATTTGTCTTACCTCCCTCTTTTATAGTTACTTAACTATTTACAAGGCATTTATACCATGTATAATCCACTCAATTCTTTGATGTGATTACTTATGTAATTAATAAATTTGTTACAAGAGTTATTTTAATTATTAACTCATTACTACTCTAATTATGACAAGTAACCTTACTGCATCATGCGGTCTAATGCATGCTTCTTATATTAACATAAAGCAAAGAAAATTAGGTCATAAGAATTTATTTAAGTTAAGGTTTCTTAATATGCAAACATGTCCTCTTTCGCATGCATTTAACTAGGAGATTTATAGACCACTTGTTAACTCATAACAACCATATTTCCTCTATAACATGAACTAAAGTATGCTTAATCAACGCCTTAAAATCCTTCCAAAATGGTATATATCTTAGGTCTAGTGTCCCTTATGCAGAATTAATGTCATTCATGAACATTAGAAGAATTGAATTCATTTTACCAACTCATGTATTCTATTATATTACATAGCCCTTATACAAATTTATTGTATTTATATTCTAATGTTCATTCAACAATTATATCTTGACAAATCTATTAACAAAATCTAAATTTCTTATATTAATTCTTTACATATACAAAAAAAAAATAAAACACACCAACTTTTAATTAATATGGATGCAACTTTAAATGATTCTCTAATTAATTCATGTCTTACAAGATCTTAAATTTAAATTGATGTAATTATATTGATACTTCCACGCACTACTTTAAGTCAACAATTCATTGAATATTAATAAGAATTATAATAGCCACCTTCATAAGCTTGTACTCTTTCAAATTGAAGCATTAACAACTCTTCTTACTTATATATTTACTCTATACATGTCTAATATCCTATGATAACTTCATCTCCCCTCATAATGTTTTAAAGTTTATACAAAACTCCATCCAACCTATTTAAGACAATATATAATTCATTAATTACATAGATAGCTTAGAAGTTTTCCTTTAAACATTCATCTAATTCTAATTAAGACACATATACATACAACACACATAATCTTCATAAGCACACATATCGTAAGTAAATTTCATATTCTCAACATTATTGTAGCAGGGCTGGAAATGGAAGTCTCAATAATACTCACCACTTTCATTTTTGACTAAAAACAATCTTAACTGAACTTCTAGGTGTTTTTATTTTCCCGTCCTCCTCTAATCATTTTTTTCTCCCATGGCCCAAGTCTACCCCAAGTATATAATTTACCAAACCAGCAAAAGTTATCTTATATAATTATAATTTTCCTTTTATATCTACACCCCTCACAACATCCATCTTATCTTGTCCCTTCTCTTACCATTATAGTTAATAAAGGACTTATTTTTACCATAAGAAAATCTCTCTTTTCTTTTTTTTTCTCTTAATATCAAAATACTTTATTCAATAAAATTTAATATAAATCTCATTGATCCTTTAATATACATTCATTTAATTAAATTTCTCATTTATGTATTTCTTAATCTTTGTTTTAAATTTTTAAATTATGCTTCATATGCTATATTTCCATTTTAAAAGGACTCATTATATTACCCTAATATAAATCCTAATAAACCTTAGTTACAACATATTTACCTTTCTGTAACTTAGTTCTTGTTTTAGTTACCTTAATTCATTAGGATATTATTCATTTATAACCCACGTTATATCCATTCTAATAATAATTTATTTTATTCAACAACCACCAAACACATAATTTTTGTATACAAATACATCAAGCAATAATCATATAAGTATGATTAAGCATGCAAAAATAATGAATGTGATAACTTACTCTCCCTAAAAAGAATTACGCCCCAAAATTTGAACTCAAGTTAAGTGAATAGTAGAACATGTTATCATGTCATATTCTCCTCTCTTTGCCAAATTATTCCTTAACTAGTATATTGATTCTACAACACTTTGAATATTTGAATAGTTTATTAGTCTATGAGTGAAGCATGTTATCAAAATTAGCTATGGTCCCTATAGTAACTTGGAATCTACCTTAACACTATGATGTAAATTTTGGTTCTTTATTATGTACTATGGATATTGGCACTTTAAGTAATCTTTAAAATGTCTTGGATATATAAGTTAACTAATTTTTTTTCCAAATTGTAATCCATTTGTATGGGTAGAAAATCTATGATTTTCTTTAATCTATCTACTATCACCTATACTACATCATGCCTCCTTATGGTTATTGATAGACCCATCATGAAATTCATAATTTTTTCTTCTTTTTCTATTCTAGAATTGGTACTGAATTTAATAGTCCTATTGGCACTTGAAGCAGAGCATCCATTCTCTAATATGTAAGGCATCTAATTACTACACTACTATAACTGATTTCATACCTATCTACTAGTATTGTTACTTTAAATCTCTATACATTTTAGTGTTTCTTGGGTGATATGAACATAATGACTTATGTACTTCTTGTAATATCTCTTTTTTAACTCACTATCATTAGGTACATATACTCTGGTTTGATATCTTAATAAGTCATCCAAATCTATTGTATATTTTGCTACTTCTTTATTTTATGTTATGGTTAACCATTTTTGATATTCCTTCTCTCCAGCACTACTTCCTTAATATGGTTGATCAAAATAGCCTTTACCTAAGGTCAATATTGCATGTAGCTATCAAACCTATTTTATAAGTATTAATGGTATAATCTATAAATTAACTAGTTATTGCATCTGTAATGAAATTAGCTTCCTTAAATGATAATCAATTGAATAATCATAATCTTTTATCAACTCTATCTAGCATCTCTATCACAAATTTAGCTTCTTTTATATACCTAAGTACTTCAAACCCTTATGATCAAAGTAAATATATCATTTCCACCATAAAGATAATGTCATCATAATTTTAAGGCAAATATAATGGTAATTAATCATGTGTAAGATAACTTTTCTCACCTGGATTCAATTATCCAGATGCATATGCACTCATTGTACACTACATAGTCTTCATCTAGAGTAGGTAATGTAAGTATTGGTACCTATGTCAAATAAGTCTTTAACTATTCAAAACTCTATTGGCATTTCCATGTCCATTCAAATTTCACATCCTTGTGAAGCAATCAAGTTAAATATAGTGATAATCATGGCGAATCCCTTCAAAAATCTCTTGTAGAACCCAATTAAACCTCAAAAATTATGAACTTCTAACACATTTTATGGTTCTTTAAATGTTACTATTTTCAGTTTGCAATCTAATACTGCCTAATATCAAAATAACTAATTTATCCCCAGTATCACATCATATTCCCAAAAAAGCAACTTTATAGCATCAAATAGGAAGTTAACATTTTATATAATGAGTGGACATCCTCTACAAATTCATTTGACAATGGTATCTTATCCTAACAAATTAGATACAATAATACCATCCTCTCAATCCTCTCAACATCTGCTTTTATTAGCTAGTTTAAAGAAAGACCTTTAATATTGATAAAAAATCATTCCATCTTAAAATTTATTTTTTTATTATTTTATTTAGTTGTCACTCCTAAAAGATGATCAGAACATTTTGAAGATTCCATAGGATGCCTTTTATCACCTTATTCTTCTATTGTATGGAAAAGAAATGAAAAATGATTTTTCTTTCTTTTAAAAGCCTCGCTCATCACTTCTTTCTTTTATCGTTTTCTTTCTCTCTTTTCCAATTTCAACTAATAGTTGTCAAAATTAGTGTTAAATATAAAATTGCCTAAGTTTTGGTCTTTAAGAAATCTGACCTAAAATTTTTTTTATATATTTACTTAATTTTAGTCAAAAAAGTATTTTTTACACTTATTTTTTCAATTTTACCCAGTTCTCTCCAATATCTTAAATCATTAATTTTTCCTCTAATTGTTATATACTTTTCTTTTCTCATCTTTTTATCTTACCTTTACTTTTCCCCTCCATCCCTCATTCTCCTCCTCCTTCTTTTATTTCACTTTTTTTTTCTTCTTTTGCATTTTCTTCTTTCATAGATCTATAATCTTTTTTCTTCTTTTTCATTTTCTTCTTTCCTATATCTAAATCTTCTTTCTTCTTTTTCATTTTCTTCTTTTCTAAATCTATAATCTTCTTTCTTTTTTTATTTTTTTATTTTCTGGAGTTATGATCTTGATTTTCAGTTATGGTCTCTTTATCTCCCTCAATTGCTTGCAATAAATTACAATGATGTTCAGGAACCTAATTTTTTTTCCAATTCTTAAATCATATTCTAGTTCTATAAATCTTTAATTTCTCTTGGATTGGTTCTCGTCATTAAATTTTACAAAGTTGATGATTGGTACTCTTCTCTTTATATGGCCAAAACTAAATTATATCCTTTTATGATATGAATTAGCTTTAGCTTATGATTTTTCTACATATTATGGTTATTATAATTGCTTATACGTGAGGAGGAATGGATAAAGGAGTTGTTAATGATAACAAAGGTAGCAATTATGATGCTTATTTATAGTTAGGGTTACAATTCTATCTACCTTTTATCATATTCATAAAATAGCAAGATTACAGGATATGATTTTGAAGATCCCATTGATATTAGAAACTGTTTCATAGTAATTTTGTTGGCTTTTTTTTATAACGTAACTTGAACTCTTACCCTTACCTCCCTACCTAAATTCCCTAACCCCTAATCCTTTTAAGCTGGAGCCCATAGACAATAATTTTCCTGGCATTGGTCAAGCTATATGAAATCAATATTGAAATGCTGAAATAGTTAAATAATTTATTAGGGTATCATGTTTTTTTCTTTTTTCCTTTAATACAAATCAAATGCTATTATTTTGGAAGAATGCTATGAATTCTTATATTTGGAGATGTTATCCTCTAATGATGGAGTTAAAACCTTTCATGTATCTAGAGGCTTAAAGGTGATAGCTTCTTAGATGCATAATCTTTTTTATGTTAATCTATCTTATTATTTATTTTAATACATACTTTGTTTATCTATAATTTTTAATTAAAATATATTTACTTGAATGATGGTAAAGTAGTAATTAATAATTATGCATAGCATTCTTTATTTTTCATAATTTTTTATTATGGTTGTTGTAAACCTTTTGTATACTTGATATTTTACGTTCTATATTTTATACATTTTTTGTATCTCAATTGTCTCTTTGTAGTAACCCTTACATATTATAAATTAAGTTTTATAAATATAATATAAATACCTCATAATTTAACTTATCAAAATATTTTTTTCATATTATTGTATCATTTAATATCCTTTTTGTATCTTGTTAATATTCATCTTGTATCCCTTTTATATATTCTTTATATACATTTTTTATAAAAAGATATAAAAAGCCTCTCAAAACTTATGAAAATATAAAACTATTTTTAAAAAAATACAAAATTTAAAAATTATTTTAATAATTTTTAATTTTAAAACATATTTTCATGGGAAATAATATATTATATATTAAAAATAAAAGCTAAAAATACCAAAAAATAAAAAATTGTATTGATTATAAAAGTAAAAATAAAAATATTTTTGTATAAAAATAAAAAAATAATAGGTATAAAAAAACTTATAATTAAAATCAAACTTTATAAAATTTTTACATATTTTTCTTATGAGTTTATAACTTATTTTAATATATTTTTCATAAGATATTGAAAATCTTATGAGATTATTTAAAATATATTTTTTGATATTTTTGAAAAAAGTTAGTATGTTTAAAAAAAACTCTAAAAATGTCACTTTATATCATATTTATTTTATAGTAATTATATTTGAATAAGATTTTATTTGCTTTTTAAAATTTCATGAGATTTTTATTTAATATTTTTTTATTATATGTATTTACTAAATATGTGATATTTTTTTAAGAAATAAATATCGGTAAAGTTGAAAAAATTTGTTTGACTAAATTTTTTATTTAACTCGGCTTGATATCCACCAACTTTACATTTATTTTTTCTGTTTCCATTATGCAATTATTGATTAAATTATCTAATACTTTTGTATAATTATTGTTTATTTTGCTAAATGTTTGAATAATCTTTGTTAATTATTTTTTTCTATAACTATATTATTCATTATGATAATATGCATTATCATCTCTTTTTTCTATGCTTAAGTTACCCTTATAATATTTTTTTCATGTACTTTATTAGCATACATAAGCATATAATATAATATTTTATGCATTTCATACCATTACATACATCATATTCATATATTGCATTATTTGCTCTAATTCATACATTTCCTTTACATTTTGCATAATTTACATAACATTCTAGTTTTGACATAGAATTTATATAGTTAATCTACATTAATTTAGGAGTTAATCATGTTTATTTTAGTTTACATGCTTTATATAGGTTTTTAAACTCATTTTTCATACATTAAAATATTAGTTTTAAACCTCTAGTTCGTGTGAATTGGAACACTAGTCATGTTAATCATGTTCTACATTTGAAAAACTCTATTTTCATGCTAGAAATGAGTCTTACATGACTCGTGTATAATGCCACATAAGACGTATACAAACTGGCCTTCAAAACCACTAAACTCCATGCATTCCCTTCTTTAGCCAAATCTTACATGAGTCGTGTAAGATTTCACATGATTCGTGTGGAATTCAGCCCCTTCATCTTTTCCTCTCTTTTGATTAATTCAAGCATCACAAGAGTAATGTATCAATCACATGAATTGTGTGATGCAATTAGCCTACGTTTTTCCTCCTTTTTCTAGCCCTATGATCATACAATTAGAGGGTAAGGATGCATTCATTTGGAGGAGGCAATTTTGGAAGGGTTTTGTTAGACCCTAGGTTTTGATTGTTGAGTCACGTGTGAGTCAATTTAAGTTATTTGCAAGTTTCTAAGAATTTTCTCATATGGTACGGGTGTACCACATTTCGTATGGGCGTACCAAATATCGCTTGTGTGTTGTACGGCCATACGGCTAGTCATACCTTATGGGTATTATTCCATTGAGTTTGGTACGGGTGTACCATTGGTTGGTACGACCGTACGCCAACTCGCAGGAAAATTATGTATCAGTAAACCTGCTTCTATACGGGTGTACCAATGGGTAGTACGATTATACGCAAACTCACAGGAAACTTGGGTTGGTACGGTCGTACCACAGTTCCCTCCCATTTTTTAACGGTTAGTTTTGAATCCGTACGGGCGTACAAATATAGTACGACCGTACATGACTTAGAAATTAGGTTTTAAAGTCTGAGAAACGGCTAGTTTTCTTAACATAACTTTCATACTTTCTTTGCTAACGAAAATATACTTGCAGAGCATTCATTTTTGAGCTATACTCATCTGTCACA
Organism: Dalechampia spathulata; assembly: GCA_948192965.1. Lineage (NCBI taxonomy): Eukaryota > Viridiplantae > Streptophyta > Magnoliopsida > Malpighiales > Euphorbiaceae > Dalechampia > Dalechampia spathulata. The sequence continues at coordinate 25,972 of CANYBF012088335.1, forward strand.
AGTAAGTTTCAAGCTTGTTTCTTCAATTTCTCTTTGTGTGTAATTCTAATCTTTGTGGGGTTGGTGTGAGATTAATCCATTGGGGATTATTTTGTGTTTGAGTTGATTGTAAGATTGAAATTATAAAGGTTAGAGTGTAAGCCTTGAAAACACTAGGGATTAGATTCATTTGGGAATCCTTATTGTGTAAATCGATTAATTTTAGTGGAACCCTAAGTTGAGACTTAGGAGAAAGTAGACGTAGGTAAGAGTTGGCCGAACCACTATAAATCGTACATATTGCCAGCGGTTCTAGGAATTTCATTTGGTATCAGAGCATTTGGTGCTCATTATTAGAAGAAGTAAAATTCTTGAGTAAAAGATCCTATGGCAACCGAAAGTCAATCTTATACAAGACCTCCTTACTTCGATGGAACTGATTATCCATATTGGAAGCATCGAATGGAAGTGTTTTTGGACAGCAATGAATGCGAGTTATTTGATATGCTGAGGAAAGAATACTCTCCACCTACAATCACAATTGAAGGAGTTGTTTCTCTTAAGGATAGAGATAATTGGACACTAGAAGAGAAGAATGCAAATTGCAACAATAAGAAGGTGATGAACATGCTCTATTGTGCTATAAGT